>CM035109.1:3153275-3273275 GCA_020205505.1 Panax japonicus | reverse complement strand
TCGGTCCGGCCCTCTGCCACCAAGCCTAACAATAAATTCGGACTACAGCCGAGCTAGGAAGCCCGCCGGAGCTGGTCAGGATACAACTGAGAAACCAGAAGCAGACCCAACGGCGTCTGAGGCATCCCAAACTAGAAACCCATAACACATCTATTGATCAGCCAAGAATTTCCCATTAATCAACCAAGGTTCACCAAACCAAACAAAACACCCTGTCAGCCCAGATTTAATTCAAGCACACGCCATGGTTGTCGGCGAAGATATCTGAACGACATGTCTCTAAATCAGAGAGTCGTGTTTTGTCTCCAACTTCCACCACTTCTTCCATGGCTGAAACCGTAAGACCCCAACTTTTATGAATAAATATTAATTTTTCTCGAAATATATTGAATATTATGGTGTGAATTTGATTTAATGTTATAGTTATGGGTATTATTTATAAATTTTGCAAAGTAAGCAAGTGGTTATAATATTTGATTGGTCGGGAAATATCCGTTTTAACAGGAAATATTCGTACGACTACACAATTATTGGTGGACCCCACAACGAAAGTATTGGTGTAGTTAGAAAATGACAGAATTATCTTTTTATAAAAATAACGGCGAAAGTTTTATCGTTAAACTATTGAACCACCCGGTGGTAAAAGTACAGTAATACGCGTGGTTGCATAGTAGCACATTGTATTGATTATTGATGTTTACGTGAGAAGTCACTCAGTTATACTCAATTATTGCTACATAATATCTCTCATATTATTGATTTAATTATTGTCATAGTATCATCTGCATAATATTTATTATTAAATCAATAATTGAGACGACAAAGTTATTCATATTATTATTTGAAATATTGACAATGTCTAGAAAATTTTGTCAATGAGAGGTTTGGTCACCTAATTACGCGCCAATAGGGAGAAATCCTTATCGAAAAGCCCCCTCTTTCCTGGGAATGATCTGGTTGTTAAATTATGAATTATAATATTAATGATGAATAAGTTCGTGTTGATTAAAGATGAAATTAATATTTTCATTGTGTTGGGATTATTAGTGTTAGTAGAAATCGACATCAATTTCGATAATAATGGATGTCTGGAGGTTATATTGACAAACGGGTAATTAATCGGATAATTGAGTAATTAATTGCTATTAATTAACATGCTTATAACTATTTATTTATATGTGTGTACTATTGATTCACATGCATGTACTATTAGGGGAGGTGGTGCAAAATTGATAATACTTGCATGACTAAATTAAAAATGGAGGTATAGATGAAAGTACTATACTGTAATTATTTTTTTACATGATTGCATTATTGATTCACATGATTGTACTATTGAATCATAAGATGTACTATTAGGAGAGGTGGTGCAAGTTTGATAATACTTGCAGGACTAAATTAAAAATGAAAGAAAAGATGAATGTATTATACTGTAATATTTTGAGCCCCAAAATGTGTAATTATCAAAACTATATTTTCCTATAAATAGAAGCTTATTCTTCTTTCATTCTCACCAATTCACTAAGACTCACAAAGCAATTATAGGAGAGAAGCTATAGAGAAAGAAGCTTTAGAGAGAAAGTAGAAGAGAAGTTTGCTACTTCACTATTTCAGTATATATCCAGTATCCTTTTGAGGTAAGAGATATTATTTTGTTCAGTATTCATAGGAATAATATTTTCTTCCATACTGTGTAATATGTGAGTAATATTATTTCATCTCGTATTCCTTATTATACTATCATTTTGTTAAAGTATTGATTCTATACTTCGTGAAATTAGTAGAATATCCTTGAAATTTGCGCTTCATCTAGTATCGTTTCACAATGATATTTTCTGCACATTCTTGTTAAATTTTAAGTTTTTCATATCGGAGTACGTACTGTCCATGAGAAGTATTCATTTTTTGGTACTATTCACGGGTACTATTCATAAAGTACTATTCACGGGGTACTATTCTCGATGTACTTCACCTGGGGAATTATTCATGATAAAAATTGATTTCTTTGCTGTCCAAATCATTTTTGATACAATATTATTCTTGAATTTTACTCCACAAAGCAGTATCATGTTGACAATTGGGACAATATTGAATTCTGGATAAATTAAGTTATAAATCTTTAAAAATTTATCATTTGCTTTCTTTTAATTGAATTCTTATAACATTGTCATCATCCTCATGCTTATATTGTGATAAAAGTCATCTGTGGCTTACGTGTATAGATGTACTATTGATTGGTATGATTATGACAAGAAATTATTCAGTATAATCATGATCGTAATTTTACAAATGATGTATTAAAAGTCATCATTGGCCCATAGTGCATTGATGGACAATTGTTGATATGATCACGACCGTTGATGATTACATGAATATCCTTGGCCCGTAGTGTAGGGATGATTCGATGATGTGGTTTATTTATTAAGCTGAGTCCCAGCGATAAAATTGATGAAAAACTTTTTAAATCATAGAAGATAGTAGATATCATGCTCTACTTGACTCTTCTAATGGATTGCTTGTTCCGCTGCAGTTAAACTTGATGTTTATTGTATTTTATCAGTTTAACATTGTTGAAGGCTAACGATAATTTATTTTGCATTATCTTAGTCATAATTTCTTACTGGGCTAGTTGAGCTCACCATTTGTTTTCATTGTTCTCTCCAGGAAATGAGAATATAGCTGGGACAAGTCGGGGGACAGAGTGACGGTCCAGATATTTGCATTAGTAGTCCTCACTATTCAGTGAAATAGTGTGATAATAAATGTAATAAGGACTCCATTTGAGTTTGAATATTGTCTAGAAGACAATATTCGTATTAAAACTCTTAGCTTATGTTTTGTCGTATTTTACACGACAGTTGTATAATTAAGTTGTATTTGAATTTTATACCATGTATTTGACGACTCAAAATGGGTGATGTATACCTATTTTTGGGGCGTCACAGAAACCCTCCAAAACCCTAACCCTAACATTTTCGCCTATTACCAGACTCTGATCGCTCACCACAGCGTTGTCACCAGCGATTGGCTTGCCCAGGCACAGACGGTTGTCGGCAATGAACTCAATGTGATTTCTTTCAAAATTTTGTTAAGGTTGAGCGATTCTGTCGAGCCGTTCAACGTGATTGACGAACTAGTTCAATAGCCGACGAAAACAGCTTGATCTAGGCGAGGCTGTGGCGACAATTAGGGTTTTGGCTTCGGTTATCAGGTCCAATAAAGCTACCACCATGATATGGAGCTCGAGATTGATTAGGATTTTTTTGGGAATTATTCCAATTAGGAGAGAAGAGGATTGAATCGATAGATTAGGGTAGAAGTGGATTGAAAGAGTTGATTTTACTTTGGTTGAGGCGCTTGCATTGATAGTGAAAACTGAAGAATTGAGTATTCAAAGGATTCGAGCCTCCGATAATGGTGAACCGTTGTGGGTCTGTTCATGATTTGGAATGGGGGAAATGCAGTAAATAATAGCTTTAGTTATTTAATTTGTTTAATCATTTATTATACTATTTGTTAATGGTTTTTTGTTTATTTATATTTTTGCCCTCTAATAATAAAAAAATTTGAAAACTTATTTTTTTTAGTGCACATCAGCACAAATTTGTCTAGTCAGCGAGCCACGTCAACAATTTGTAATGTGGCATACTTAATTGAACCAAAGTGAAAAAAATTGATAGTTCAATCATCTAATTGACAAAATTCAAAGGTGGATCACCGAAATTGAATATAACATATAGTTTAGGATAATAACTTATATTTAAGCGTTATTGTTTTGTACAAAGAGTATCTATTTATTAATAATAATACAAAAAGACACAATATTTTCAATTTATCATCATAATTTTATTACCATACCACCACCGTTAAATTAACAATTTATTATTTTATGGATTATATGGAACAAATAGCGCTCTTAATATCCATACGTAAATTCTATAAATGAGATTATTTTTGTAAAATGAGAGAGTATTCTTAGTGCCTTGGTGGATTTTTCGTCGTTTCTAAATTGATGCTTAGGCATATGGATACGAATGCTAACAACTCGTTTGACGATCCAACAAACAATCCGCAAAGAAGTATATTATTATAAATTTCTACTTATATAAGACTCAGAAATCAAATTAATAAGACATTTGAACTCAAAGAACTATAGTCACATGTACAACAATCTGTGTGTTTTATATAAGTTCATTATTGTTTGTAATTTAATTGTGTGGGGACTTTCTACTAAACTTGAAACTAGGCTACATTCAATGAGCTGGATTTGTTTCATATCTTTCTTTCTTGTTCTCTAGCTACTAAAGCATGCACTCAAAGACATGATGTCCTAAAGTTACCTTGCCAAACCCACTTCATCATCATCTTCTAATTTTTTTATATAATAAATTGTCAAGAAATATTTTTCATTTTAATTTATTAGATATGTCATTATTGACTTTTAAAAGTTAATTTTAAACATTTTTAAACTCAAAATTTGATGAGATTCATTGAAAATTAAAAATAAAAACTTAGTTCATATGAAAATATCTTAAATTAATTTTAAAAACCCAATAATGATCTCATATTTTGAAAGGAGTATATTTTATGCTAACTTTTACTACCTCCGTCCCACAATAAGTACTTTTTTAGGCTTAATATTTTTTTCAAAATAAGTGATGAGTTAGAACTTCAATACAATTTTTGCAATATTTCTCATATATGCCCTTATGCATTCAATGATATTTATTGTATCTTACCATCACTACAATTAAATGACACTCATTAACTCTTCAACTTCAAATAAAATATATTAAGGGTATTTTTATCATTTTAGATTGTGTATTGTTATGTGTAATTTAAACTAAAAAAACACTTATTATGAGACGGAGGTAGGAATACAGGTCATGCAATAGGAATACGCCAGCCACACGGTTATAGGTCATGCAATAGGAATACGCCAGCCAACAGGTATGCAATAGGAATTGCCCAGCCAACAGTTTTAATCTAATAAGGCAATAGCGTGAATATGCCAACAAATAGTTGTTATCTGATAAGAGCAAATCCAATAGTAATGTCAAAATGACTATAATTATTGCTATATTTTGGTATCAAAAAATGCTTTTTGGTGCTAAAATAGAACTCAGTCTCCGGTGGTTGGTTCTATTTTAGCACCAAATTGTTTCAAATTTAACTAACTTTCTTTCCATCTCATGGTTATTTACTATTATTATTACTATTATAGTTATAATAATAATTACTATTATAATTATTATTACTATTATAATAATAATTATTATAATTGTTATTATTTTTGTTATTAATATTAATATTATTATAATTACTATTATTGTATTATTATTATTAAAATTATTACTATATTATTATTATAATAATTATTGTAATAAATTATTATTATTAAAATTATTATTATTATTATTATAATTATTATCATTACTATAATTATAATTATTATTAGTGTTATTATTATTATTTTTATTACTACTACTACTACTATAATAATAATTATTATTATATTATAATTATTGTAATAAATTATTATTATTAAAATTATTACTATTATTACTATTATTATTATTATCATTACTATTTAATATTATTAGTGTTATTATTATTTTTATTTTTATTACTACTACTATTATAATTACTATTATTATTATTATTATCATCATCATTATAGTCATCCTTGGTTCTATATTTAGAACCAAGTATAGCATTTTGCTATTTTAGAACTAATTATAGAAGTGGGTTGGATTTGAGTTTTTGGCATTTGGCGTTATAATTTGACTATAGAACCAATTACAGCACCCTCATTGGATTTGCTCTAAGGCAACAATCAATCACGCTATTGTGTTTTAATCTGACAAGGCAACGGTCAATGACAATAAAATAGGAATCAAGTCCAAATCATAAAAGGAATCAAATCCAATACGCTAGACCGTCTGGCGTATGGGATTTAAGATTTTTCAGCTTACGCTACTTCGTCTGGCGTAAGACGTGTTTTGTTTTTTAATCTCAACGCTTGATTATTGGAATGGACGACTAAGATGCTATTTGCCCAATTTTGATCCATAGCAAATACTTGCTATGGATCATTTTTCATATATATATATATATAGGGATTCCATCCACAGCAACCGTTGTTTGGGAGCAACCTCTTTTGGCCCAGCCGCTACAACCTGTACCAGCCTTAGACAAATTTTTTTTTATAAGCCGCTATAGGTTGTAGCGGCTGGGCCAAAAATAGTTTCTCCTAACAACCGGTTGCTGTGGATGGATACCCATATATATATATATGTGTGTGTAAAGAATTAATGGAGGGAAGTGTAATCATGCAAGTGACATAAAGATTTGGATACAATTTTCAAAGAGAAGTAAGGGAAGAAGCGCTAGATTTAGTAAAAAGGTATATCCTGGCAGAACGAGGTTCTACATATAGTAAGTAGTGGACAAACTTTGGGAACATTTGCAGGTAAAATATATCCTCCAATCAGATTTTCATCTTCTGGCTTAGAATTTTATGGCCTCTCTCCTGGATCCTTCCACCTGCAACTCTCATCAATTAATATCCTCTCTCTCTCTCTCACAGAGGCACACAGAGTTCAAAAAACCAAACTCTATATCATCACATATATATTTCCCTGGTTAGTGACTCACTCCCCTCTTTAACTCTCTCTTTTTCTACTTTTTAATCTTGCTAAATAGGTGAGACTGAATCAAAGGAGCTAAGAAACTAATTAACCATATATGCAGAAAAAACAGTTTGATGGGTACCTTGAAAAACCACAGCATTCAAGGTGAAAATATTAGATCCATGAAAGACAACACTAACAACAAGGTGATCAACAAAGATTCGTGGAAAAATATTTCTAGTAGCCTTTGCTGATACTACTAATCTTGGAGGTGGAGATTTGTTTTCATGGCCTCCAAGATCTTACTCTTGTAGCTTCTGTAAAAGACAATTTAGATCTGCTCAAGCTCTTGGCGGTCACATGAATGTTCATAGGAGAGATAGAGCCAGGTTGAGGCATTCTTCTCCAAGAAAATGGTCAGTTCTCTCTCTTAACCTTATCTTGATCCAAACCCTAGCCTAACCCTAGCCCTAACCTTAATTTCTCATCATCTAATCACACTCATCAACATCTGCTTCATCAATATTGTTCCGTCAGCCATTCACTTCCAATTTATCTCCTTTGGTGTCTCCCCCTCTTTCCTCACTGTCTAACTCACCCTCTTCTGCTTCTCCTAGTAACGAAAGCAAAATTAAAACCACGAAAACATTTTTTGGGGCTGGAGAATTTGATGGTTTCTTTAAAGAAAAGAGTGTGAAGTTGTGCAGGAGGGCAGAAATTGTGTAGGGCTGAACTTGGAGATTGGTATGCTTAGTGATTCAAAGAATGATTTTGGATTTGGAACTTCGTCTCGGGTACTCTTAGATGAATCAAGTGATTTTCCCTAAGCACTATATATAGTTCTAAAGCTGCTAGCCCTAGTTGTTTGGTTATTGCACTACTTTTGAGCAACATATCTATCTGAGCTCCTGCTCTAAGATTAATTAATTTCACCATGGTGATCAACTTCTCAAGAGGCCTAGAGATTAATTTGCGCAGATGTATCCATGTAAGACTTTTACTATTTGTGAATTAGTTTCTATGTTCAAATTTTAATGTACTACTCTAGTTAATATTATTCCTAGCTAATCTATTTTTTTTGACCAGGTCCATGGCATGTATGTTTAAATTATAATCAATTTTTAAGCTGATCTATCTCTTTTTTTAACCAGGTAACCATGGCTTGTATGTTTAAATTATAATCCATTTTTATGCCAAAAACTGCAAATTTAAATTTTTGTTTGTATATATCTCCTCTCCCTGATATTACGTATGATATGTTTTAGGTATAATTTTATGTATATGTGTTATAGAGAGATCATTTTTCTTCCTCTCAAGCTCTATTGGATGGTTTTCCTTGCTCTTTTGTTTTATTTTTTATTTTATTTTTTACTTAATCCAGAACAACTCAAACTACTTAAACTTTTACTTCTTTGGTTAGTTTTTTCTTACATAAGGATGCCAAGTTCATGAATTAAACTACTAAATATATTCTCCACTTCTTCAATTGAGGTGAAATCAAATTTCCATTTATGAAACAGACAAGCATTAGTTCTGTGTGTAGAACAATTTAGTTATTTGTCATGATATCTTACGAATGTCTAGTTCGACCTTTTGATTGTCTATCAGTTACGCAGAAAAATTATTATAGTAATAATTTTTTTGAAAAAAAAAGTAAAATTAATAAATGGTGTCTTCATATAGTTTTAACAATCTCATATATTGATAAATTTTTACAATTATAATTCGGTATAACTTAATCGCAATCCATAACAACTCTTTAATGAATTAGGAAAAAAATTGAAAGTAAGTCATAAGTTTTGCATATAGTACTAGCCGTTTCCATGTGCTAGCTTTTAAATTATTTATTTATTTTATTTTGGACATGAATAGGAAATAATTTATTAAGTTTTCTAGTAACAAAAGCCACATATTTTTTGCTTGAAAGTTTATTTTAAAACGTATGGAGCTCAACATCGGAACCGGTGCATTTGGATTTTAAATGGAAAGTGATTCAAAGAAAAGCACCGCTATTCTGTTTGAACCACTGAAAAAGTTGTACTTTAATTTAGAATATAAGTGAAGACAAAGTTCACAACATCATCAAGAAGATGAATGAAGGGATCAATATTATTGACTTAACCAAATTCCTCTTATTTACAAGTTTTAATGCCCATAATCACTTGTATTTTATATACTCCAAAATATTAGGAATCCACAAAACTGCCCACTGGCTAGCACTTCCAGAAACATATTTTGAACTTTCATAATCAATATATGATCTTATTTTGTCACATATGAAATCTCTTAAGTTTAATGCGTAAACAATTTATATTAAAAGATATGCATGCAGCACAATTTTAAGCTAAGAGCATTCACAACAGTTTCTTTATCTTTATCTCTACTCTGCAATGTTATTGGGTCATTCTGCAAAATAGATATTCAATTTTTTCACTATGTACCCAACATGCTCCTTATTTTGATTTCTTAAATAATAAAATTTGAAATTTAAAAGTTCCAACAGTCAAAACATCAAATTAATAATAATCTTATAATTTATAAAAGAGAGAGTATAATTTATCAATTATATTCCTCTGTAAAATAATTTTATTTTATTTTAAATTTTAAGTAATTTATGGAGAGAGTATTGAATGGATTGTAGTTGCAAATGTACATAAGATCAATATTAACTTTTAAAAAAGTTAATTTGTGATATTTTTAAATTTAAATGATTCATTTAAATTTTGAAAAATAATAAATTTTATAATTAATAGTACTTTTATAATATTTATAATTATATTGACATAAATTAAATAAATTTATATCAATTTTAAATTTGAATACGTTTGAAATTAATTTTTTTAAAAAGTCAATATTAAGTTTATAATTTGAAAATGAAGTACTAAAAAATGTCAATATGTGTATTATTGATAAGTTGTCCACTTAAATGAGGGTGCGAAATGTCATTTTGTATATATAGAGAACAGTCTTTTGATTCCCTCATACTGGGGAGTAAAATCCTATAAAGGGAATAAAATAAATAGTCAAATAAGAATAAGGAAACTGTTTGATATGATTTGTTGATATATTCTTCAAAATTGAGGAGAGAGAGTTTGATTAGAAAAACTGTTATTAATGCTTAACGCAATCTCCAGCTAGTTAAATATGCATTGAGCTAACTAAAGGTCTTAGCACCGATGGTAGTCCCTCACCTTGTGTTAGTTACCAGTGTAAGGGATCAAATTCTTCTACTTATAAGCACAAACCGCCCTTAGAGGTATCCAAACCTAAGAGAAGTATACAACATAAATAAAAGAAAGAGGAAAAGTCTAAAAATCAACCGGCCTCGAGCTATTGGTATAAGGTGGGACATCAATTCAGCCACAATTCTAGTAGTTTTTTTAGGTCGAGTTCTAAGATGAGTTTAGTTTGACAAAGCAATATTATAGAACTTAATAGTATTAGGGAAACAGTTTACATTGGTTATGGAGTAATTAATTCTTAGTCAAATAAATCTTACACCATTAATTAAGTCAAGATTGAACGATTAGAATCATGCTAATACTCCCCTTTAATGTAATTTTATTGAGACTGTCAAAAAGATTTGAACCTTAAACTTTACATAGTCAGAACCCTAATATCATGTTAAGTAATCAACTCATTTAAAAATAAAAGAAAAGGATGTCAATCTTTTTGAGAAATATATATATGAAGTGTATATAAACAAGAAATATCCATATATCACTCACATGTATATGTATATGTATATATATATGGAAAAAATAGAGATGTACAATTGTGCAAATTCCAAATGTACACAGTCTACGATCGTAGAGTTAAGTCATTTTACGATCGTAGAGTAGTCACTCTATGATCTTAATATATATTCATTCTACGTTTCTACAGTAGTAGAATGACTACTATACTATGAGTCAGGGACTATTTTACAATCGTAGAGTAACTTATTGTGTACATTTGGGAGTTTGAACAGATGTACAACTCCATTAACTCCTATATATATATATATATATATATATATATATATATATATATATATATATATATATTGTCGATGACATGTAGTGAGTGCTTGGGGTGCTTTTCCCAAAGCCTGATGGTTTGCATGTTCCCGACATTGTGCGGGTGTGAAATGGTATGATGGGTATTCCTAAACAGAATAGGGATGTTGTTTTTGTCGAGTTCAAAGCAAATAATATGAAGTATCAGAGAACTGAAACACCCTCAATTCTTTCCCAAATAAGAAGTGTGGGACACTCGCATCCTTGCAAACACTCCCCCACCCCCAACCTCTTCTGTCATCCACCATTAAACCAATATATATATATATAATATATTATATATATATATATATATATATATATATATACACACACACACTCACAATTCTTTAATTAAATTTGGCCATATCTTTGTTTCAGTTTGATCAATGTGGCAAGACACTATCCATCAAATTTCAAAAGCAAAAGTTACCTTTTTATTGTGAAGCTAAAGCGATGATGATCCTTTAATTTGTGTCACATGAATATATATATATATATATATATATATATATATAGCTTAATTTAAGTATATTAATTTGTTAAGAAAAATGAGGACTATAGAGGGTACTGCATGTTTTTTATTTTATAATTGTGGAGGTAGAAATGAACTAATACATGGATCCCCAAAAGAGAATCAACTTTTGAAACTGCATGTGCTAGACGTGAACTTTTATTCCAAATGGGAATCCACTTTTGAAACTATTGTAATCATGCCTATGGTTTTACTAAATATTGTTATCCTTTTCTAATTAATTTAACGTCCCAATTCAATCTATATAATGATGATAGTGTTAAATAAAAGCTGAGTACTTGGCCACTTTTCTCCTTTAGAATCTGTAATTTAATTAGAAATCATGTCATTTTTTAAAAATTGAAAAGAAAGATTTTCATCGTGGAAAAATATCTCTATAGCATATTTTTCCCTTATTGGGATAATTATACTGGAAATTTGGCTCATCTTCGATACACTTATTCTAATTTTTTTCACAACTTTACAAAATATGCATCTTAGCTTCACTTGGTTGGAGAAGTTGTTCAAATATATACACTAACAGATAAATTAAAACAATATGAACACTTGTATAAGAAATTATATATAATAATTAAATGGATTTATGCCATTAATTTAATGGACAGAAGTACTGTTCTAATCATTTCATCAGACAGAAAATAAATGTAAGAGGTTGAAGGAATACCAAATTTCATTTAGTACTACTACTACTCCTCCATCATGGTCTTCACTTGTAGCTGGATAGATTTATATAAGTTAGACACTGAAATGCGATGATTCCAATCTAGAGAACCATCATCTCCATGCAGATCGATTGACCCCACCTCTATATAATACCATCATTTCTGTTTTAAAAGTACTACTTCGTCATGTATCATATATGTAATTTCGTACCACTCTTTTTGTTCTAAGGAAAAAATTAAGTCTCATACGTAAATTTTTGTTCCACAATATCCATACATACATACATACATATATATATATATATATATATATATATATATACATACAGTAATAATAGTATAAAATGAAACAAGTATTTGCGTTTGTAATTATAATGTTATTACTATGTCATTAGTATTAAAAAATTTATTAATTTAATATATTTTTTGTCAATTTTGTGATCAATCTCTTTTTACGAAAGCGGGTGAATACGCAATATAGATACACTTGTATATTTGTTTTATTTCCCCTACGTACGTACTAATTCAATGCCCATCTAATGAGTTAGTCGTGTCCAATATTTAATGTGCCTACAAATACATCTACCAGTTTCTGATTTGTGACACGTGGATAAGATAGGAATTATTCGAGATAAATATAACAAAACTGGTTGATGTATTTATCTAAAATATCTAAAGATCTAAAAGTTTGTTCTTAAAGAAATAACATGCATATACATACTTACCCAGAAGCAGAAATTGAGCCCAAATACCATATAAAAGTTTTGGGTTGTTACATACCTACCCACCACCAGAAATTTAGTCTTATCTCTTTGTTTTGAAAAACCTAATAAACTTTCATTAAACTAAGAAAGGAGTGCATGTAAAAGATTTGGATGAACAACCCATATAATAAATACAACTTGAAAAATTGTTACATAGTAAAAAATCCCCTCGAAACAACTTTCATTCTTACTCATTTCTGCAAAATAAAAAATAAGACTATTATTTATAATTACAACCACTGCTAAGAAATTCAACTCGATTATCTATACCTACAGCCCCACCATTCACTCGCACTTTCAATATCTATATTTATTCTTATCTATATCTATATTTATATTATAAAGCATGCATGGGAGGCGTCGTGATTTTGTCACTTTTTTTTCTCTTTTGGTCCTATAATTTTAGATTTATTATTATTTTATTGTTTTTAGTTTATATTTTTTATTTAGTCTACCAAATTTATAATTTAAATTTAAATTTCATCCCAAATTTTATTCTACATTATTTATACACGCAACGCGTGTACCACCGGAAGCTAGCTAGTACGTACCATATAAAATTTTTGAATTTCCAAATTTAATAAAACACAAGATCATATTTGTTTACAAGATTAAAAAAAGGGATGATATTATTTAGTCCATCATTCTCAAGTCAACATGATTATCATTAGTGGCACACATGTTACGTGTGATTAGTGCGAAGATTAAATATAACATTTAATGAATAAAGTAAGAATATCAAAAAATAAATCATTGAAGATAAAGAAATTTGTTTTCCTAAACTTGTTGGGACAGAATTTGAAAGAGTGAGCAAAATTTATGACACAATTATACTACTAAAAACTTAAACGGCTCCTGGAGCCGTTTTATTAATATAATAATATAGATGTAATATAATTTCTGTTCGGCATCATAAGGTGGGCTATGCATGCCTGCTTGCCTGCCTCGATAATGTATTAATACCCGGTTCACATCATTTCTACTGTCATTATGTTCCACCCCATCCCCATGCATATAGTTTTGTAGGGTTGTCATCATCTCGCACTATATAGAATTTCAATTTTTTCTTATAAACCGTATAAAGCCAATTAAAGCGTAGTTTAAGTCCTTGTCACAAGATTTTTATCCTTTTCAGATACAAGCAAAACATCATTTTCCGGTGCTACAATATGAAGAAGTAACTAGCTACGTACTTTAATCTATCTATATATAAGCTGCAATATTTCAAAACCAAGCAAAACCAAAAACTGCTCAACCTATGTGTATGTGCATTTATTTTTTACCAATTGATATAGACATATAGGTATATATGGATTTGATTCAAGAACTTCGATGCTAGACTTGCTAGTTGTAAGCCAAGAACTTCAATTCGATGCTAGACTTGCTAGTTGTGGCTTACAACTTTGAAGCTCTAAATGTTCGTCAATAGATCTTAAAGTTTCTCTATATACATGGCTCATATATTTTACTTATTTTTCTTTTTGTGAAGCAATCCAACTCTTATCGTAACACCCCCTTCCTAAATAAAAAAAGGAGGTCACATGCAAAGTATAACAAATCTCAAAATAATTAATAGAGTGATGAGTGCATATTATTCATTTATTTTGATTTCTTTATGTTTAGTTTTATTGCATGTTTCATGTGTATATGAACTTATAATTAAGATGTTTAATGATTTCAGAAAGAATTGGAGCTGAAATGAGAAAAAAGAGAAAATTGCAGGGTTTTTAGCATTAAGTTGGATGCATAGTCTTGGCTTGGGACTTGGATTTTATCGTAGAGCTCTTCCTTAAATTTTGGAACATCTTGAGTCGTCCCAATCGGAGTTCATATGAAAAAGTTATGATCTTTTTATCAAACAGAAGTTGAACCTCAAAGTTTGGAAGTTGCAATTTGCATAACAGTTACTTGGAGCCTGATTTCAACCTTGATACAGCTAGAATCTGTCAAATCTCAAAGAATTAAAGTTGTAGATTTGGTTGATATCGTTGTTTTGATAGGTAGCAGGCCCCGTAACTCCTGCTAGATCAAAAGTTATGCTCGTTTTACCAAAGAATACCGCAACATGAAATGGAAATTCGCCCCAGCGAATTTAAGCGGGAAAATTAGAAAATCTTGAATTTTTGGAAAGTTTTCTAAAAGCAGATTTCTACATGGAATTTGATTGATATTTCTTTTAGATTTAGGATATCTTTAGACTGAGATTAATTTCCAAATTGGATTTTATTTCTTTATGAAAACTAGTTATGGTTTGTAATTCCTTTTAAGATTTGAATTTCTAATTCCCATAGGATTTAAGATTTTGTCTAGCACTATAAATAGAGAATGATAATCAGGATTTTATTCATTCAATTATTTACTACATTCTCTCATCTACAACATTGGGGATTGAAGACATGAGCTAAGTTCTTTTTATCCAGTTCTAAAGGATGTTGCCTTAATTAATGGTTAATTGAGTATTCATTATTTATTCCTTCTCACATGAAATTCATTCTTGATAATCTAATTTAATTTTTGAATGCTATTTGGCTTAACTAATTTAATTTTTGCATAATTGAGTTGGTTAACGAATATCATATGCTAGATCAAGGAATAATATTACGTGTAATTGATTGTTCCTAATCACAAGTAGTACGTAATTAGTAATACATGATTGTGGACAAACTTTTGAGTATTGCTATGATTATCAAAAGACGAGTTAAACAATCCGAGCTTATGTGTTTGTTGCTTGGAATAGTCTAATTCCCTAATTCTTAATGATACTGTTATATTAAATCTAGAGAGCTTGTTCTATGTTATAAAATGGTTAGAATCTTGTAAAGAGCTTATTTTATTGAGTGATGTTGCCTAATTTTTTTAATAGCACTTTACCACGCAAGTATACGTGTTCAATTGTAATATTCAGCAAGCAAGGATATCGTTCACACGAGGAAATAGACTAATATTTATCAATAACTAATTCTAATAGAATTAATCCTATTTTAAACTACGAAATATTGTTTATGGTTTGAAAATTAAACTGCAGATTTAACAGGTTAAGATTACAACTTCCCTTAGTATTTCATTTAAACCAATTTACTTCCTATTTAAAGCAATTAATTAATATGAATCATTATCCAAGAATGATTTATAAAATTCACACACTTTTTCCAAAACACGTGAACAAATCCTCCTAACTCCAATCCTTAAGACACAAAATTACAAGGAACACCCTACTCAATTAATTCACTATATTCCTATGTGAATCAAGTTAATTAGGGTTTTACGCACAAATTCTTTCAAAGGATACAAAAGACACATATGTATATTCCTATCCTACATGCTAATCATATAAACCCTATTCAGATTATATGAACAGATGTTATCTTATCCAGATCTCAATCTATACTCCATCTTCCAATTTCATATAGATTATCACAATAACTGTTGGCCAAACAATTAATCAATAAGCAAAAGATATAATAAACGATTCAATAAAAACTAACTTTTATTCAATGGGAAAGTTCAATTTAAACTACATACCAAGTTCCGTTGCAATCTTAATGAAAATTTAGTTCATAATAATAATAAAGAAAAACATCATCCAGATTAATAATCCAAACATCCCAGATAATTACAAAAGATAAAATTAGAGAAGAGAAGAAGAAACTTTGAATTTGCTCCAATACTCTCTTTGATCTTTAGCCCTTGCAATTCTCCTTCGTGTTTTCCTTCGTTGTTCTCTCTGCAAATCTCTTTAAAATTTCAGTGATACGTCTTTTCTAAAGTCTCCTCCTATTTGTATTAGTCTCCCACCTCATTCAGACTCTTTTTCGGCTTCAAAAACTCACTTGGCAGTAGAAAATCCTCCTTTTTGCCGCACATGAGCGCCTAGGCGCTCAACACAAGCCATTTCCAAGTGTCTAGGCTCTTGACCAGGACCGCGTAATTACAAAAATGTCACTCAGCACTTTTTTAATGATTTTTTTTATCTTTTTCTTCTCTGAAATGACCAATTTGTCCCTCCAGCTCCAACCTACAAGAAATAAACACAAAACACATAAAAAGATACTAAAAAACAATTAAAGATAGCAATAATTAAGTTTAATAATATCGGATTCATAGATATAAAATCTACTCATCAAGTGACAATCTAAGGGGAGTTTCAGGTAGCAGGGTTTGTTGTTACCTAGGGCTATTAGTTTCATTGAAGGGTAAATATATATATATAATGTTACACTATTAATCTATTCTTGGAAAAAGGTGATACTAAACTGAAGAACTGAAACTTTTTATTCATTGTTTATTCTTATTAGTTTATTCTTGTTAATTAATTCAAAATCCCATTTTCATTAGAAATCATAGGATAAATATAAAACAAATCACTCTCTCTAGGATCGATCCTTGCTTACTAGCTACTGTGCTAATTGTTTGAATTTGTAAAGTGAAAGTGAGGTTAATTTATGAGTGTAAACGACAGCTCCCACAAAGCACTAATAATTTTAAAATAGTAATTAGTTGGTAATCCATTAATGCCGAATTAAATAAAAAAATTCAAAAATTGGCAAAATAAACAAAACCTAAAATTAAATAAAACTAGGTGGTCAAATGTAACTCTCTTCACACGAAACCCTAAACCTCCCCTGCAAACCTGCCAAAGAAAAAACACAACATAAGCTAATTAAATATTGTCCAGTACAGATATAGAGTACATAAATAATTAATGAATTGAAATAATTAACTAGCTCAATATATTGAACCGAATTGAAACAATTAAGAATAACATAATGAAATGATATGTTGAATCAAAAAGGTTGGATGTTATTTCATACCAAGCTCAGAACAAAGTACAGAAATATACATTGCAACATGTTTAAGTCAAATAATGCCATATAGACAATCAAAATAATGTCACAAGTAAGTCAAATAATATCACAGAAGCGATCTCACATCGAACTGTGCAATCCAGATGTATGCAAAATTGGAAGGCGTGTTTAGAAAAAATATCACCAATCCATAGAATAAAAAATTAGGGTCGACCCATACGCCTCCCACAACAAATTACCATATGGTCAACTCCCACCGGAGCACAAACCAAAGACTGATGAGTGGGTTTTATACCCATAAATTGAGTGTGTTTAAGCTTAATCTTTTGGTAGTTTTTAAGTGTTTGTGCTAATAATGTGTGTTTTACATTGTTTTATAGGAATTGAGACAAAATTTACTTAGATCGACGTTTGGGGTTGCTAGATTCGCATTTTCAACTTGTCATTTACATAGCAGCCATTTCAGGGCTAATTTCATCATTGCTCCAGCCCTTATTTCGAAAAACTCAAAGAATAAAAGTTGTAGATCTACGTCTCTTCTTTCTGGAACATCATGAATCATTGAAATAAAAAATCAGACGAATAAGTTATGGCCATTTTATAAAAAGACATCAAAGTAGAAAATTTCCAAAAAGTGTCCTGCGTCAGGGCGCCCTAACCTAGGCTATTTGCAGTGCGGGAGAGCTGGGAGGTAGATTTCCAGTGCCGTGAGCATTGTCGAGGTGCTGGGTTCGGGCCAGATCAAGTTGAGACGTGTTTTTGGGCTAATTTGATACTTTTTTTACTCCAAATTGGATTATATTTCCTTCTAAGCTAGAAATTGGACTTGTAACCTATAAATACATGATGTGAGGCATAGAATAGATAGTAGATTAGATTAGAGACACGGCAGATTAGATTTAGGTAAAACCCTAGTTCTTAATTAGTCATTGGAGATTGAAGCAACTTGAAGAAGGCTGAATATTCAAAGCAGGAGCGGAAGAGGAGTCTCAAGACTGCTGATAACAGATTCCATTCTCTTCTCTAATCTTACTTTTATCCTTTAATATCTATTCAGTTGTGGATTCTTGATTTTAATTCAATAACAATGGACTAATTAATTCATGTTTAAGATTACAACGGATCTTATTGCATAGCTTATTTTATTATGCTTCTTTATTAATTATTGTGATCTATTCTATGGATTGTCTATTATGATTGCGTATAATTGTTTAATTATCTAGCTAACAATTATCATTATAATTTATATGAATTTTGGAGATGAAATATAAATTCATCATAATCGTATGTGATTGTGTTTTCTGCATGGTGTTGGAATTCATGATTTGTGTTTAGGATGTGGATATGTCTTTACGTCGCATGTATATCTAATAAGGAAACATATGCTTTAAATCCTCTTTAATTATAATTCATATAGGAATATAATGAATTAGTTAATTAGGGTGTTTGATTCAACACTATCAACTGTGGATTTGAATTGATATGTTTGTAATGCATCTGACGGTGGTTATAAATACTAATGAGTTCCTGATTAATAGTCTAGAATAGTGAGCATAATTAATAAAAAGTGTGTTGATCTAAATGAAGAAATAAGTAAAATTGTAATCTTAAATCTCCATAATCTGATTCTAAACTAGTGGTAATTAGGATTTAGTTGTATTAATTATTTTAATTCAAAAATTTTAAATCAATTATTTAAATAAAATTGATTTGGTTAAGAGTTAGTACTTAAAATTTTTATTAAATAATTTCTCGTGAGAACGATACTTTTTTTTATCACTTTATTACTTGTTGACTGTGTATACTTACACGTAATTATTGATTGCGAAATATCTCAACAGAGACGTCGTGGACTGATCACACCGTCAGAGAAGGTGTCATATCTCGGTGCCAAAAGGATGTTTTTGTGGTACCCCCATAGGTTATTATAACTCAAATATACCCTATCACATATTCTACAAAAATATGATGTTACAACACATGCGACATAATATCAACAAAAGGATTCTAAATGTACAAATTGAACCAAATTAAATCCTAGACAAAATACCTCCAAAGTAATATAGCAATATTCACTGCTTTATAAAGATCAATAAAGTTCTATACATGAATAAAAAATTCAAAAGATTACAAAATATGAAGTTGGGAACATCTAGACCAAACCGAAGCAAAATAATGATTTGATTAGAAACGAAATAATTAAGCGAATATAAAATTCTAAAAGATTAGAAATACAAACAAATCAACATAAAGAAGTACCACTGAAAAAATATGGAATATGTTCAAATTATAATAGAAGGAAAAAAGAGTTCAAATTACATAATAAATTTAGGGTATCAAAAATCAAACTTCTATTCAAGAGTGCTAACAAAATTATAAGAAAAATGTAACGAATGATGAGATATCACGAGATATATATAAAGAATCAATAATCAAAGGAGCGGAGTACGGAATCCGTACCTGATACTCAAAACCACTTATAGCACACTCTACAAAATCTTACCCTCAAATGTCAACTATATCAAATAAAAAATATTATTCACTTCTAAACATATTCACCTTGAATTAAATATAATCCAAACTAATAATTCCATAATAATTCGTAATATATTCAAGGTGCCTTTAATTATTGCCTTAGATCACTATTAATATTTCAAAATATAATATAACTCAATAACAAAACTTAAAAAACCTTAAACCCCCAATATGACAAATTATTCTTAAGATGTATGTCCATTATTCTGGTCTTATACCCATTAACTAAAATTTATTTGTCAAATTAATTAATTTAAACAGAAATTGGATCTCAAATACTCCCATTTAGTCTCAAGAATCACCTATATCAAATTTAAAATCATTAAGTTATACATTTTTAAATATTAGAACTCGAAGTTAAAAATCTACTTGAAAAATCCCAGACCAACCACGCACTTCTTAAAATTCATAACAAATCATACGACGTTAATTTTTAATGGTTCGAAATTGGTGAACATATTCTCAGCTTATATATATATATATATATATATATATATATATATATATATATATATATATAGGGATCCCTTCCATAGCAGCCGGTTGCTATGAGTACTGTGCAACAACCCCTTTTCTCCCGACCGCTACAAGCTCTCTCGGCTGTTAATAAATTAATAAAAAAATAAAAAAAACACCCCAGCCGGCACAAGCTCAACCGGCTGGGCAAACTTTATTTTGCAATGCTTTCCTAGTTTCCTTATCATTAACTTATTGCAATGTTTTACAATATTTATATTAATACAATATTACTATATTAATATTTATATTAATACAATATTATTATAATATTATTATATTACTATAATAATATTTATTTTTAATATTAATATTAATACAATATTATAATAATAATATTAATAATACAATATTATTAATATTACTAATAATAACCGGTTTTAATAAATATGTATAATATTATTACTAATATTAATATTAATACAATATTACTATATTAATATTTATATTAATACAATATTATTATAATATTATTATATTACTATAATAATATTTATTTTTAATATTAATATTAATACAATATTATAATAATAATATTAATAATACAATATTATTAATATTACTAATAATAACCGATTATAATAAATATGTATAATATTATTACTAATATTAATATTAATACAATATTATTATAGTAATATTAATAATTAACAATTATTAATATTAATAAAAATATTATATATATATTAAAACCGGTTATTATGTGTGGATGATCACTTTATAATAATATTAATAAATATTATTATTATTAATATAATAATAATAATCTTATAAATATTATTATTAATATAATATAATGATTATTTTAATAATTTTTTTTGATTATTTTTGTTATAAATATTATTATTAATATAAAAATAAATATAAAAATAATAATAATAAGATTTGCTTAACAATAAAATTAATAATAATAATAATGCAAGATGTAATAAAGTGATGATAATAAAGTAATAAAAAATAGTCGGCCGGTACAAGTTGTACCGGTTGAGAGATGATAATTTTTATTATTATTATTAATTTTATTGTTAAGCAAATCTTATTATTATTATTTTTATATTTATTTTATTGTTAAGCAAATCTTATTATCATTAATAATATAAAAAATATCATCTCTCAACCGGTACTACATGTACCGGCCCACTATTTTTTTATTACTTTATTACATCTTGCATTATTATATTATTAATTTTATTGTTAAGCAAATCTTATTATTATTATTTTTATATTTATTTTTATATTAATAATAATATTTATAACAAAAATAATCAAAAAAATTTATTAAAATAATCATTATATTAATAATAATATTTATAAGATTATTATTATTATATTAATAATAATATTAATAATAATATTTATTAATATTATTATAAAGTGATCATCCACACATAATAACCGGTTTTAATATATATAATATTTTTATTAATATTAATAATTGTTAATTATTAATATTACTATAATAATATTAATTATTAATATTAATAATATTAATAATATTGTATTATTAATATTACTATAATAATATTGTATTAATATTAATATTAGTAATAATATTATATATATTTATTAAAACCGGTTATTATTAGTAATATTAATAATATTGTATTATTAATATTATTATTATAATATTGTATTAATATTAATATTAAAAATAAATATTATTATAGTAATATAATAATATTATAATAATATTGTACTAATATAAATATTAATATAGTAATATTGTATTAATATAAATATTATAAAACATTGCAATAAGTTAATGATAAGGAAACTAGGAAAGCATTGCAAAATAAAGTTTGCCAAGCCGGTTGAGCTTGTGCCGGCTGGGGTGTTTTTTTTTATTTTTTTATTAATTTATTAACAGCCGAAAGAGCTTGTAGCGGTCGGGAGAAAAGAGGTTGTTGCACAGTACTCATAGCAACCGGCTGCTATGGAAGGGATCCCATATATATATATATATATATATATATATATATATATATATATATATATATATATATATATATATATATATATATAGAAAGAGGAACAGGTCCGGACTCCCGGACGGGAGAAAATCCGGACCTGATTTTTTTTCTTTTTTTTTTTTTTTTTTGGTAGAACAACTAAAAAAAAAAAAAATTTATGGAACTGAAATTTTTCAATAATACAGTGTTTTGGGTGTGTTTTTAATACCTACCCCAACCAATGTATGTACAGTCTGCCCAGACTGTACATACATGTTTCGTTATAGGCATCCAAATCACACCCAAAACACTGTATAATGTAAAAATTCCAATTCCATAAATTTTTTTTTTTTTTTTAGTTGTTTCAAAAAAAAAAAAGTAAAAAAAAGAAAAGAAAAAAAAAATCCGGATTTTAACAAAATCCGGGAGTCCGGACTGGATCCGGACTCTATATATATATATATATATATATATATATATATATATATATATATATATATATATATATATATATATATATATATATATAACATATCAGATATTATAACGACTCAACAGTCACATTAGATATAACATACGCAATATACCTTTTGATATAGAAACTGATTTTCAGATTTTTAACGTTTACATTCAATCAAATTATATTTATTTATATAAATTTATCCCCTCTTTCCAATTATCATGATTTTTAATTCCATATCTCTATTTTATTTAAAAACAAGCTCTAATTTAAAAACCCTCATAACTAAACTAAAAATCAAAATATAAAATAATATATTTACATTCATTTTCACCTTTCTTCAATACGTAGCAATAAAGAATATGACTTTTGGGTCTTCTAAATTCTTCAAAATATCTTCATGTCTTCACGAAAATTGTTGTTCTAAAAAAGATACACGGAATAGGCTCAAGAATCACTCAATCCGAAGTTAATATAACTGAATTGCGAATTTTCAAAACTAGGTCTAAATACTGACAGGAATCAGAACAGGTTGCGGTTTTCAAAAATTTAAGGCATGAATATGACGTCAAATACCTTCTCTTCCTCTTCATAATTGTAGAGAACGAAAAACTGAAAAAAAAATATGCATTGGATTCACTCAACTCCGACATCGGATGAATTAATTGGAGTATAACTTTTTTTAAAAGGACTGCAGTACGTGTAAGTATTTTACTCGAAAATTCAACCAATCAAATTATAATAGGATTAGGGTTACACCCCCACTTTTTAAATATTAATTGAAAATAATATAGGAGTTACAAAAACCCTAATAGACTCCTCAATTTTAATTAATTCAATTATTAAATTATCTACAACAATAATTTAACTTTTCAAGCGAAAAAAAATAGTTACTTGTCTTTTCTAATTGAATTATATTTTAAAGAAAAAAATTAATTTTTAATTATTAGCGAAATTTCGAATTATTAAACTTATCTAGATTGTATTTGACTTGACTGTGATATGTGATGAGCGAAGATAAACGAGCAAACGAAAAAAAGAAAAAAAAAGAAAAAAAGAAAAAAAAATGAATAAATAATTGGTGACCTCTATATATCGATGTAGCAAAAAGAAAGCTCGCTAGGGTCAAAGTAACAGTAGCATTCAATTGAGAAGAAGATTTCTTGTATTTTTTTCGTTATTTTATTTTCGGTATTAATTTCTTCTAATTTTCTTCTTTAACAAGTTTCATGTACAGGCGGAACTAAGGGGTCATATGACCCCACTCTAGAATTTTTGGGGCTCTTTATTTTTTTTTTCCTTCCTTTTTTTTAATGTATTTTCTTTTTTCTTTTATTTTTGCTTTATCATCAAAATGAGGGGGGAAAATAGTAACAATTCTCTCAATAAACTAATATAAAAAATTAAAAAAATAAAATAAATTTTTTGGATCTTACTATAGTGACCATAAGTTCACCATAGTTCACCATAGCTCCCCAACAACCGCTATTACCTGTACCGGCCTTAGAATATATTTTTTTTCTTAAGGCCGGTACAGGTAGTAGCGGCTGGCTAAAATAGATTGCTCCCCAATAACCGGTTGCTGTGGATGGAATCCCATATATATATATATATATATATATATATATATATATATATATATATATATATATATATCCTTGATAATCCCTATTAATTACCTAGTTAAGATAGAGAAATTTCTACAAATGATTACAAACAAGATAGCCTTCGTTTTTGGCCCTTATTTTCTACACCAGTTGACAAGAGACGTCATAAAGTCCAAAGCAGCAGTATTACGTTATTATTAATTAGCAGTAGTAGTAATTACAACAGCAGACACTAGGAAACCTACATCATATAGTATACTTTAACAGGAAGTTATCCACTCCTAATCCCATTACTTTTCATGATATTTCAAAACTTAAAGAATTATTCTATAAATTTGCTTGAGAAATGAAAGTTAAAATTCCTACTACTTTTGCCTGGCTTCTTGTTCTTTCCTAAGGGTTTTTTTCTTCATCAATGCTTTCATATATATTCTTGGTAATAAACTAAAAACTTTAAAATTTTAAAAGATGTAAAAAGTTTTTCATTCTTAAAAGAGTTGCAAAAATGATTACATAATTAGTGATATTAGCCATCGAAAAGTTATATAATAAACTTGGATTGATCACTAGAAACCATGAAACTAAATTCATCAATTAATGTTATGGAGTATTTATACGATGAAAGAACAACATAAACATGATAAATGGAATATTTTTCATTTAAATTCTATATAATAATCAAACATCATTTATACCCAAACAAATAGCTAGCTCGTTCAGATTGGGTGCTCCTTTACGGATCATATCCGAGACGAAGCTCCAAATCCACTTCATGTTCAATCCCATCTTCTCTTACATTTCTATTCTTCCCTTTAGCATCTTCCATATGTGAAGAACCAACTTCCAAACTCAAATTTGCGCCCAAATGATCCTCATGCAGCCCAAAATTCTCCACGTGACGAGTACTAATCAAATCAGATTGATAGTATGCATGTGGAGGATAATTAGGGTTTGAATTTGATGCCGGATAATAAAACTGTTGATAATTCATCCGTGCCCCCAAAGTGGCATGTGCATGATAGTGTGCTTGTTCATTAGAAATTGGTGCAAAATACCTGGAGGAACTCATGTAGTCTTCATTAAATGACTTATTCGTCGAAAATGAAGTAGTTTGAGTAATTTTTGGCTTGGCCTTCGCCTTGACCTTGGCCTTATCTTTTCTATGTATATTCATGTGACCTCCAAGAGCTTGCGCGTTTGTGAAGCCTCGCCTGCAAAAACTGCACTCGTAGGAGCGGCCTGTGCCGGTGTTGTCATTGAGTTTCTCCGGTGAATTCTGCTCGTTTTCATCGCTAGAAGCTTCGGAAGAATTCCCATGTTTGCTATAATCCATGTATATATATATGTATTTGATGATCAGTATATACCTCTTAATGAGAAACAGTTTGAAGAACTTTTTAGGTTGAAAAAAACAAGGGAAAATGTATGAGAGATATGATGATAGAAATTAGGGTTGACGAAGTGAGAAAGTGAGAGATACTAGAAATTAAATTGTTTTATAGGCTGAAAGCTGTGTTATGATGAGGTATATATGAGATATAATAGTGACAACTACTTGATATATATAAGTGTTTTTATATTAGGAAAAAAAATGTGCTGGAGTTTGGTAATGATAAGTAGCCTTATTTTAGCCGGCTTGGAAACTATCTTCTCCCATTTTTTAATTCTCTTTTTCTCTCCCTATATCACCCTCAAGGGACTTGCAAGTTAATAACTACAACCATTATATATATATATATATATATATATATATATATATATATGAGTCCGGATCCAGTCCGGGATCCCGGACTCTACTAAAATACGGACCATTTTTTTTTTTTTTTTTTTTTGCTTTTTTTTTTTGAAACAACAAAAAAAAAAAAAAAAAAAATTTATGGAATTGAAATTTTTCCATAATACAGTGTTTTGGGCGTGATTTGGATGCCTATAACGAAATATGTCTGTACAGTCTGGGCAGACTGTACATACATTGGTTGGGGTAGGTGTTAAAAACACACCCAAAACACTTTATTTTGGAAAAATTTCAGTTCCATAATTTATTTTTTTTTTTTTTTAGTTGTTCTACAAAAAAAAAAAAAAAAAAAAAAAAAAAAAATTAAAAGGTCCGGATTTGATCAGGTCCGGGAGTCCGGACCTGATCAGTTCTGTATATATATATATATATATGTATATCAAGTACGAGTACAATTTCAACTTGAAAACGGACAACAGCTTCTGACAAGAAAATTAATTGTCCACTTGAAGTAATTGGTTCCAATGCTGGGATATAGTCTTTGATCCATGTCTTGTTTTACAAGTATTTTCTAGCTTGTTCCCCAGTTAAGTGGGAAAATGAGAATTCATTAATTCAATGATAATCATCAAGTATATATATACTCCCTCCGTCCCTAATTATTTGACGTTTTAAAGGTGAACACAAGAATTAAGATAATGATTGAAAAGCATTAAATATAGTATTCAATTATCTATAATACCCTTAAATCTTTTGTTGGGATAAGAAGAGTTTCGTTAGAATAAAGAGAGAGAGTGTGTTTAAAGTATCAAAAATAGGTAGGGTAATGAAGAGTAATTTTGGAAAAATTATTATTAATTCTCCTAGATTTGAACAAACGTCAAATAATTATTGATAAATAAAAAACTCTAAAACGTAAAATAATTGATCCCAAAATAGTTTGCTTAAATCAAGCATAGCATTAAGTTTGGTCTCAAAAAACACACCGCACCAACATCTTAACGCACCAAACACTAGGACAATTGTAAATTTTAATTAGTCTTTACCATTACCTAATGAAAAGAGAAAGAAAATTGTACGTGTCATGAATTTTAAAAAAATAGAAAGTTAACAAAAAAAGTTAAGACTCTTTCCCGGAAGGAGGGATAGCATAAATGAAAGCATATTTGTAGGTAGATGAAAATAAATTGGTTATTGAGAGAATTAAGTTATACATCTTAATTACATGTATGGTAATGGTATCATACCTATCAGCTTAATTTGATATATTCTTGACATGTGATTTACCTATTCATAATATCATAACACCGCGTAAAGAAAAGGTAGTCGTCCTAGCTAGCTATATTAATTATAGAATAGAGATGGATCCATTCATAGAGTTAATTATATTATAGGCATGAACAGATGCAGCTAGCAATTGAGAAAGAAAACCATGCATCATTATCAAATTTATCATATCCATCAACTTTTTTTGGATCTCCTATATATTCGAATAGCTACATTTACAAAAGAGGAATAAAAAAAACAAAGAAATCGCACATGATCATTCATGAGTTATATAAATTAATTAGTTGATCCCTTAATCCCTTACAAAAATTAAGCACAATGTTCTTTATATATAGACTTGGTCATTAATGTAGGAACTATATATGGTTCTACAATTGGATGTTTTAATTATATTACAAATATATATTCTTGTTAATCTATCTCATTAATTTCGTTAAGCAAGATTTATATAACTCCAACTAAACAAGATTTGTACATGTGGGAGAGACAGAAAGAGAAATAGAAAGCAGTTCAAAAAAATGATATTAAATTGAAATGTACTGCTTTATAAAATAGCATATTGTTAGTACAATTTGTTTTTTTAGTTTGTAATTTCATATCATATAGACTATAGACTATATACCATATGTCTTGTAGTTTGATAATGCATTAGCTGGTTCTGTTTACATCAAAGACGGACAAAATTACGCGGTCCAATTAAGAGGATCATATAATTTCCTCGAGGCCCTTGATCAGTACTTGGACCATTTCCTAATTTAGAAAAAATGAAATTTGTACGCAGAAGAATTAAGGCCGTCATTAATGTTTAATTCTGTGAGTTATTGAAATTCCTTCAGAACAAATAAAAATTGTTGACAAATGGAAGTAGAGCATCAATGACAATAACATGACTAGTACTGTTATATATATACAGAACGGATCTAAACTATACTTCTTAAATAGCATACTCTACGTCGTTTTGATAATTTTTTTAAAAATAAGTTGGGCTGCGGGTGGCATTTTTATAAATAAAAAAAAGTAATTAAGTTGGAACACTCTCTTTTAATATTATTTTATTTAAAAAAAATCATCAAAACAACATAATTTTAATAAAAATATGTTATTTAAGAGAGATGTGATATTTAGATCCGTCCTCTCTATATATATATATATATATGTGTGTGTATGTGTGTGTGTGTTTTTAAATATTCGATGATAACAGGACCATGCATTGACTAGGTGTGTACGTAAGACTAGTAATCTTCAAAAGACAAATGCATGGTACACATTCAGTATATATTACTCCCTCCGTCCCAAATTAATTGCTCAGTTTTGACTTTTTAAAGTCAAATTGACCATTTTTAAAACTAATCTTTTTACTATTTTTGCTAAAATATAGGTGAATAGATTATAACCAAAAGAAAGTATATACAATTTATTACTAATCCTAATTTTTATAATTTTAGAAATATATTTATATATACTTAATTATTAATTATAAAAATAGTCAATTTGACTAAAAAAAGTCAAAACTGAGCAGTTAATTTGGGACGGAGGGAGTATTAATTAATAGTAATACCATTGTTAGCTTGTAGCTAGTATATACCCTACCCTAGGCACTGGACAGAAACAAATATAATACTGCACGGTAGTATTTCAAAGATTACGTACCTTCGTATGCAAGTATTTAAGCGTCTGATTACAGTAGCAACTACTAGCTGATTCCATAATATCTCAAAGTTTTTATATTGGGTAGTGTTTAGGGAATTAGGATTTTTTCCATTTCAAATGTAATAGAAATTTTTTATTTTATATGTGTTGAAATATAATATCATGATGATGAGAGAGATGATAATAAAAATGTGAAAAAAAAAATATTTCATTTGAAATGCAGAAAATCTTAATCCGTGTTTAGGGGGTGTTCAGGGGAATAATGCCTCCATTTCTCTCACATACATGGGCCCCACCCAGTGTTTTGGGCATGACTTTCCCAAGCATCCTAAAATTTTGAGGATTGAATTGGATTTTCTTTTCCTTGAACCACTCTTTTGAGCATGTTCTCTTCCTTCCTCCAACTTCTTTAGTAACTTTCGGCTTCCCCACTTTCGCATTTGTCGTATTCGGGAGAGCTTGCTTTGTGGCGGAGCATTTAGCAATGCCAGCAGCCTAGTGAGCGCTGACTGTCTAAGGACAAGTTAAGACAGGGCATGCTGGGCTTGCTTCTCATGAGATTGGGTGATGGAATCAGAAAGAGGCTAATAAATCCAAAGCACTACTATACCAAAGTCTTGTACTCGAACTAGTAAGAACGACGACCCAACTTGCTGGCTGACTATTACCTGCTTACTTATTGGCTGACTTGGCAGCTGGTTGAAAACCTATTCCGATGGCGAGCAGTTACGATGGCTCCTTCCTAAATAAGTTATCTAAAAGTAAGTCCCTAACTGTCTGCTTCCACTTTAAGTTACTGCCCTGAAGTATTAGACCAGCTCCTGGTGAAGAATAAGGTTTTTGAGATGCCCTGAGCCTAGAAGGCCAAACGAAGTCGTACTGAGGACCCTAAGTATTGTCAAAAACATCAGTACATACAACATCCCTTTTCAGGGATTGCTGGACCTTCACGAACTTGCTAGAAACGGAGTACCGTGCTAGCAGGATCCCTATAAAGAAAGTTGCACAGAAAGAGAAGACGACTTGGAATTCGGTGGGAATCCACAAAGACAGCGTAGGAGATATCGCCCATTATACTGCAATATGGTGAGCATAGCCATGTCTGTTGAAAGAGAGATTTTCGAGCCTGGTGTTGACGAACAAGACTTGAGATCGCGGCTCGTACCAGTAAAGCCACATAAATCAAAGAAGACACACGAAGGCAGTAGCACTAGCTTGAGAACTCTTTTGAGTTCTGAGGAATGATAAATAGCTGGACCGTAGGGAGAGGAAAGGCTCTAACATCATCAAATTATGTTATTGCGTTATCCCCAGATACGCCAGATTAATGAGTAGCATAGAAGGCCACCCTTAGTCTGACTGTGAAAGACGGAAAGCTTAGAGCATGTTGAAATAATTAGGAAGAGAATATAGTTTAGGGAGGAAGTGAAATAAAACTTTGGAGAATATAAGAACACTTTGATTTACTTGCATCAAATGAACAAAATACAAGACTATTTATAGAACTTCTATGATATTTCTAGAGTCACATTAATAATTACTATATATATGACCATACTCATGTACATAAATCTAACTATTACATGTTCCAAGACATTTCAAATACATCCATGTACGTATATGTATCATGTACTTGGATATCACCAATTCATGTACTAATATTAATTAAGATAATTCTTGAATAATCTAGAATATATTTAGTTTAGTTAACAGAGCAGTATTTGAAGACCTTTTAGAGACTCGCGTACTCCTTTCTTAGGTTTGAATCTCGAACAAGCACACTGCTCCTTAAGGATTGAACCAACCTACTTTCTCGTACACTTCTGGCTAGTTTCACTTCCAATCCTAAGGTCCCGCTCGTTCCGTAGTAGTCAGTGTCACCAACAACAGCCTCTCGTGTAGAAAACTAGACTCGTGGGGTTGGTCGAGCAGATTTCATCTCCCCTACTGCATTAAAGAGTCCAAGGCCAAGCCTTAAATCGATCAGCTTAATTCGATTATTCGTAAACAAAACAAAAGTGAGCTAGCCGTCTTTATTTGAATTTGCCTCTCATCTGCTTAAAGAAATCCCCCTAATAGGACTGACTATCGAAAAGGTGGGTGCACGTTATTTATGAAGGATTGAATAGAAGACTCTAAAGGCCTCCTTTCTACTAGACGGAGCTACAACCCTAACTTCCCTCTTTGATTCTCGAAGGGGAATTGAATAGGGGCTGAAATCGCAAAGGACATTGCAACAAAGCTACGATTACCGAGTATGAGTATGGCGTGAGACCCCTAGCTCCGTTCCTCTCCAACCGATACCTAGCATTCATTCTGAAAGTCGGTAGCGTACCTGTTCTAAGAACAAGCGTTAACGATAGCACCGCTTTTCTATGATTCACTCTGGTCGCCCTACCAAACTCTCTCACTCGTTCATTCTAATCGCCCTCAATTTAAAGGTCGTAGTATCTTGAGAGTGCGGGCTTAGGATGTAATTCTTTCCCAGAGCTGAGTAAACCATTCCGTTGGAACCTCATTCTATTTTCTTCCAAGGAATATGAAGAAAGAAATCGCCTCCTTTCTCTATAGAAGGTGGTAGCGTACTATTGTATTTTTTATAAAGAGTTTTCATTTCGCCCTAATGAATAAACAGGACAAAGTAATCAGCACACTCAGATCCCACCAATAACTTGCTCTCGGAATAACCACATTTCTCGGACTGTAAGCGCTCACTGACTATATTAGAAGTGGAGGCAAGTTTTTCTAAATTCATATTAGCACCTATCGATTTGGTAAATGATAAAGGTGTTGGGTTTGTGGGGTCCAAACCCATGAGACTATCCTATTTAAATTAGGGATGTTTTAAATTGGATTGATTATTTTTCCTCTAAACCAAGTTGGACTTGGAATTATGTTTTGACTTGGTCAAACACGTTAGCAATATTGTTGGCAGAATCCTTTGTGGATTAGAAGGTTATTATGACAGGAAGCCATATGATTGTTTAACTCCAAATTCAATAAAGAATTGGAAGAATATCATGTATATATATACATGTGGTGTGGCGTGAATAATGAGAAAAAAAGACAAGACAAGAAATTCAGAAGCACATATTACAACAGTGAATGGGCAGAGAGAAAATCAAAAGGTTTTGTGAAGGTTTATTCACGAGTTTTCGTCATCTATTCGGAATAATTAATTAATTGCTTGAACAATTAATTATTTTGAAGGTTTTGGGTGGTGAGATAATTTGAGTCTTCACTCAAATTGAGGTATTCTTGTATTTTCTCAATTTCTTAATATTTCAAGTTTTTAGTTATAAAACTTGGAAGGATTTTGTATTCACAGTTGATAATAGTGGAATTTTTCGGAGTTTGGCCCGTGGTTTTTACCTCTTAGTTTTAGAGGGTTTTCCACGTAAATTTTGGTGTCTTGTGGTTGGTTTATTTTTCGTATTATTATTTTCTGTGGTTATTATTTATTTGGTGGAATTGCATAATTTGTTTTGGCGTGATTTATTTAATTTATAAAAGACAGTGGTCTATTGGAGGAGTTTTTCCAACAAAGTGGTATCAAGAGCAAGGTTCTTTGCGCAGTTGGTTTTTTGATAAATTGAATGGAGGAATCAAGCGGCGCCATGATTAAATTGACCTCATCTAATTTTTCGATCTGGAAGCCTAGAATGGAAGATATCCTTTACTGCAAGGATTTGTATGATCCATTGGAGCTTAAGGGGGAAAAGCCAGCGGACAAGACTGAGGCTGATTGGAAAAAGATGAACAGGAAGACGATCGGTCACATCCGACAGTGGATCGATCAGAGTGTGTTCCACCATGTTTCGCAGGAAACGGATGCTTATACACTTTGGACTACATTAGAGTCCATGTACGAGAAGAAGAATGCTCAGAATAAGACATTTGTGATTCGAAAGATTGTGAACCTGAAGTATAAATATGGTAGCAGTGTATCCGAGCATATGAGTGAGTTCCAGGGATTGGTGAACCAATTGTCTACCATGAAATTAAATCTTGAGGACGAGATTCAGGCATTGTTGCTTCTCAGTTCGTTGCCTAACAGTTGGGAAACTTTGGTTGTGTCACTAAGCAATTCAGCTCCGGAAGGAAAGATAACCATGCAGATGGTCAAAGACAGCATACACAACGAGGAAACAAGACGAAAGGAGCAGGGTTTGAATTTTGAGACACAAGCACTTGTGGCAGAGAACAGGGGTAGAAGTAACTTCAGAGGATCTCACAAGGGAAACATGAATCGCAGTAAAAGCAAAAATTTCAAAAATCATAGGAGCAAATCAAAGACCAAAGAAGGTGTGACATACAGGTGTTTTCATTGCAACAAGGAGGGTCACTTCAAAAGAAATTGCAAGATCTGGTTAGACAAGCAGAAAACTGGTGAGCAATGGAGGATTGAGGAGAAGAATACTGCAGCTACAGTTACTGAGGATGTTGTGCTTCTTTCATTCGGGGAAGAAGAATGCTTACATGTTGTTGATCAGAAGATTGATTGGGTTATTGATACAGGTGCTTCGTATCACGCTACTCCCAAGAGAGAATTCTACACTACGTACAAAGTTGGAGACTTTGGGTTTGTGAGAATGGGTAACACTGATCAGTCCAAGATTGTTGGAATTGGTGATGTTTGCATACAGACAGATGCAGGCTGCACTATTACTTTGAGGGATGTTAGACATGTCCCAGATTTACGCCTCAACTTGATTTCTGGTATGGCCTTGGACAGGGAAGGCTATGAGAATCACTTCGGCAGCGGAAAGTGGAAGCTTACCAAGGGTTCGATGGTAGTCGCTAGAGGTATTGCTTGTTGCTCGTTATACAAAACTCATGTGAAGGTGTGTTCCAACGAGTTGAATGCAATTGAAGATGAAACTTCACCGAATCTGTGGCATAAAAGACTTGGGCACATGAGTGAGAAAGGGTTGCAGATGTTAGCAAAGAGGTCCCTCATTCCTTTTGCTAAAGGTACTGTACTAAACCCTTGTGATTATTGTTTGTTTGGTAAGCAAAATAGAGTTTCTTTTAGTAGTTCCTCTAAAAGAAAATCTAAGTTACTTGAAAGAGTATATTCTGATGTATGTGGTCCCATTGAGGTTGAGTCATTAGGTGGTAATAGATATTTTGTTACTTTTATTGATGATGCTTAACGTAAGGTGTGGGTGTTTTTGTTGAAGACAAAAGACCAGGTATTCCAGCATTTTCAGAGTTTCCATGCTATGGTTGAAAGAGAGACTGGAAAATTATTGAAGTGTCTTCGCAGTGACAACGGAGGGGAATACACTTCAAAGGAGTTTGCAGCATATTGTGCTAAACACGGTATTCGTCATGAGCAAACAGTTCCTGGCACCCCACAACATAATGGTGTGGCTGAGAGAATGAACCGCACTATTATTGAGCGAGTCCGATGCTTCTTGAGAATGGCTAAGCTGCCTAAGTCATTCTGGAGTGAAGCTGTTCGTACTGCTTGTTACCTGATTAATAGATCTCCATCAGCACCGTTGGATTTTCAGATTCCAGAGAAGATTTGGAGTGGTAAGGATGTGTCCTATTCTTATTTGAGGGTATTTGGGTGCAAGGCTTTTGCACATATCCCTAAGGAACAAAGATTGAAGCTTGATGACAAATCTACTCCATGTGTGTTTGTTGGCTATGGAGATGCAGAGTTTGGGTACAGGTTATGGGATCCAGTTCAGAGAAAATTATTCCGAAGCAGAGATGTGGTGTTTCATGAACACCAAAATTATGAGGTTTTTGATAACGTTACACAGCCCAGACATAATAGTGTTCCAGACCTCAGCGGAGTTCCTTCGCCATTACAGAATGCCACAGTTAGAGAAGGAGTTCAGAATGTAGATGTGACTGATACAAATTTGCATGATAGTGATGGGTCAGATACAGAGGGTGTTGAGCAGGGGGAGCAACCCCCTCATCTTGATATTGAAGAACCTCAGCTAAGAAGATCCACGAGAGAACGTGTTCCATCAGTCAGGTTTCCTTCATCCGAATATCTTTTAGTTGCTGAGGAGGGGGAGCCAGAAAATTTTCAGGAAGTTAAGACTCATAAGGGAAAGAGAAATTGGTTGAGAGCTATGCAGGAAGAGATAGATTCGTTGCACAAGAATCACACTTATGACCTTACTACACTTCCAAAGGGCAGGAAAGCATTGAAGAATAAATGGGTGTTCAAGCTGAAAAAGGATGGTGAAAAACTAGTGAAGTACAAGGCTCGGTTGGTCGTCAAGGGTTTCGCTCAAAAACAAGGTATTGACTTCGATGAGATTTTTTCTCCGGTTGTGAAGATGACTTCTATTCGAGCAGTGTTGGGGTTAGTAGCCAGTATGGATCTTGAGCTTGAGCAGCTAGATGTGAAAACTGCATTCCTTCATGGTGATTTGAAGGAGGAAATCTACATGGAACAGCCAGAGGGATTTGAAGTTAAAGGGAGAGAACACTTGGTTTGCAGGTTGAAGAAAAGTTTGTACGGCCTGAAACAAGCTCCAAGGCAGTGGTACATGAAATTCGATTCATTCATGATGAATCAAGGATACAACAGAACAGTTGCAGATCATTGTGTGTATGTCAAAAAGTTCCCGGATGGTAACTTCGTTATATTATTGCTATATGTAGATGATATGTTGATAGTTGGGCAAGATGTTAACATGATTTGCATGCTTAAGAGAGAGTTGTTTAAGTCTTTTGATATGAAGGACTTAGGCCCGGCTAAACAAATTTTGGGCATGAAGATTGTTCGTGACAAGAAAGCTAAAAGGTTGTGGTTGTCACAAGAGAAGTATGTTGAACGGGTGCTTGCAAGGTTCAACATGGGTGATGCTAAGCCAGTTAGCACACCACTGGCCAATCATATTAAGTTAACAAAATGCATGTGCCCTTCTACTAAGGAAGGGAGAGATCATATGGCAGCAGTTCCCTACTCCTCTGCTGTAGGGAGTCTTATGTATGCGATGGTTTGTACACGGCCAGATATTGCTCATGCAGTTGGCGTTGTGAGCAGGTATTTGTCAAATCCTGGAAGAGAACATTGGGAAGCAGTTAAGTGGATTCTCAGATACTTGAAAGCTACTTCCAGTTCGTGTTTGGGGTTTGGTGGTTCGAGTCCAATCTTGGAGGGTTTCACAGATGCAGACATGGCAGGTTCTGAAGAGAAAAAGTCAACTTCGGGATATTTGTTTACTTTTGCAGGGGGAGCTGTATCATGGCAGTCCAAGTTGCAGAAGTGTGTTGCTTTGTCTACAACTGAGTCAGAATACATCGCCGCTACGGAAGCAGGCAAGGAGATGTTATGGTTGAAACGATTTCTTCAAGAGTTGGGTTTGACACAGGATGAATATGTGATATATTGTGATAGTCAAAGTGCAATTGACTTAACCAAGAATGCCACGTATCATAATCGTACCAAGCACATTGATGTTCGTTATCACTGGCTTCGAGAAGTGATGGAAAAGGAATTGATGAAAGTAAAGAAAGTTCATACCGACGAGAACCCCTCAGACATGTTGACAAAAGTTGTAACTCGCGACAAACTGGAGTTTTGCAAGGAATTGGTCGGGATGGACTCCAAGTGACGGGGTCACGGTGGAAGCCTCCTCTCATGGATTTGGAGGGGGAGATTGTTGGGTTTGTGGGGTCCAAACCCATGAGACTATCCTATTTAAATTAGGGATGTTTTAAATTGGATTGATTATTTTTCCTCTAAACCAAGTTGGACTTGGAATTATGTTTTGACTTGGTCAAACACGTTAGCAATATTGTTGGCAGAATCCTTTGTGGATTAGAAGGTTATTATGACAGGAAGCCATATGATTGTTTAACTCCAAATTCAATAAAGAATTGGAAGAATATCATGTATATATACATGTGGTGTGGCGTGAATAATGAGAAAAAAAGACAAGACAAGAAATTCAGAAGCACATATTACAACAGTGAATGGGCAGAGAGAAAATCAAAAGGTTTTGTGAAGGTTTATTCACGAGTTTTCGTCATCTATTCGGAATAATTAATTAATTGCTTGAACAATTAATTATTTTGAAGGTTTTGGGTGGTGAGATAATTTGAGTCTTCACTCAAATTGAGGTATTCTTGTATTTTCTCAATTTCTTAATATTTCAAGTTTTTAGTTATAAAACTTGGAAGGATTTTGTATCCACAGTTGATAATAGTGGAATTTTTCGGAGTTTAGCCCGTGGTTTTTACCTCTTAGTTTTAGAGGGTTTTCCACGTAAATTTTGGTGTCTTGTGGTTGGTTTATTTTTCGTATTATTATTTTCTGTGGTTATTATTTATTTGGTGGAATTGCATAATTTGTTTTGGCGTGATTTATTTAATTTATAAAAGACAGTGGTCTATTGGAGGAGTTTTTCCAACAAAAGGAAGCGCAGCTCATTATTGTCAAAAGGAGAAAACAAGGCAGGGAAGCTAATTGCGCCTTTCACTTGTTTTTGATAGGATTTCTCTTTCGTCTTCCGACAGTTCTGAGCTGCAAAGTGAGCTTCAAAAACTAGCAACCTTTGAAAAAAAAGAGAAAAATAAGGCACAGTAGTGGTTTTTTTTCGAAGGATGGATATGAGCTCTATCATACCGTTATTCCTAACTAAAGATATGGAGAATATGAGTGGGTCGGTCTGCCTATATGAATAGGACTGTAACTTCTTTTTCTAACTCTTTTTAGTTAGAAATTGTTTTCAACATATTTATTATCATTGTTGACTTGAACTAGTTAAATGCGGTTCTTTATTTGAAGTCTTGTTTCGTGTGAGGCACTACGGAGGTTGTTTTAATAAGACTTTCGCCATTCTGTTTCCAGTGTCCCTTATTCGTAGTGGTATCCCTCAATGTATCCTGGCGTTTCATAGAAAGATGATAAAACGTCTAATGTCAAGGCAGATCAATTAGTGACCTCTCACTATTTTCCATTTTTAAATGGAATATTAATAAGCACAAGAAATAAAAAAATTTGAATTTGAATCGATCGTAAGCCACCAGCTATTGTTCCAGTCAAATTATGTTCCGACTCTAGATAAGGTCCTTCTTTCTTCCGTTAGACTCCTCCGGTTTTCTACCTAAAAATAGATGCTTCGACGTGCTCAGCCGTCCAGATTTTTGTGTTTTCCCACGTGTCTATGGGACTCTTTAGTTAAGGGTGGAGCCTCTTGCGTAAACTCTGATACCGACACCGACTCAACTAGATTCCATCTTTCTCGCTATGATTCGACTGTCTAACATTCTTTGTATCTAAATATAGAAAGAAATCGAATTGATGCTTGATGGCTAACGCTTGTGACAATCCAAGATTATAGAAAATAAGAATTTGATGTAATGTGCAATGTGATGTGTATATTTGTGGTAAATATAAATATAATAATATTTATATTTTTATTGTGTTTGAACAAATTGTTCAAAAGAAATTTGAATATAGAAGGTAAATAAATAGAGGAGTATACAAAAATTTATTGCATACATTAAAAGATATTAAAATAATTTAGAAGCTAAATTATTTTAATATAAGTAAATGATGGTATCTTGTATATTATCTTATTTTAATTGTATGTAAGGTAATATCAATGAAAAATATTAGAATAATCTAATATTAGGAAATTATTGTATTATGTATATTATCTTATTTTTATTACATGAGACAGTATATATAGAAAATATTAAAATAATTTAATAAAGTGTAATTTAATTATCTTGTATATTGTCTTAGTTTAGGTTGGTTGTTAGCTAACAGTGCACGCAAGGTGTTTGTTAAAAGTCTTATATGGACTGTTCTTATTATAAATCAAATATTAGACAAAAACAAGGCTTAGGATAGATTCATATATGACATGTGATGATAATTAGAGAGCTTGAGTGCATTAGATTATAACGAAAAATAATTTCAAGCCAAAACGAAAGTCAAAATTTAGTGTGACAAGCCAAGCACTGTTTTAAACAGCGTAAAGAACCCGAAATTGAGAGTTTATAACTTCTAAATGTAGTCCCATATGCTATGTATAACATGTGTTAAAATGGTTATAATCCGGTATATGAGCTAATAGTAATGAGGTCGCAAAACGGGCATGTTGGAGACCGGGTTGCTGCCCATGGCAGCATCAATGATGATGTTTGGCGAAGGCTGGGGGCTTCCCTTGGGCTCTCAGCTAACACACTTAAATTGATTAAGATACACGGCTAATAATATACTATAATAAGTGAGTACATCACCTACATAATATTCAAAATTCAACATAAATAGATCAAAGCAGCGAAGAACGAAAAGTTAACAAAACAAGACAGAAGAAGGAGTTGCTGCCCATTGGCAGCAGCAGTTAGCAACAAGGAAGTAGTTGCTGCCTATTATTAGCAGCAGCAAACAGCGAGCAACAGCAGTTACTGCAAGGTAGTAGTAGTTATGGCTGCTTTGATGAGTCACTTTTGGCTTCATATTTAATTCGTTAAAATTACCCACAAAGGTTGATTTTTGGTTTCCTTAAATAGATGGGAACATGATTTATAACATATTTAAAAATGGTTGTAATCCGTCATATAAGTTACAAGTAATAAAGTTGGGATGTAGCATGAGGGTGCAGGGATGCTGCCCATGGCAGCAGCGAGCATCATCGAACAGCTGCTATAGCAGCGTGGGGGAGCCAGTTTTGACTTCAAGGTTTAGTTCGATAACTTACCTATAAAGTTTAGTTTCTAAAATTCCTAAAGAGACAAATACATGAGTTACGACATATTTACAATTCAATATAATTGAATTAGTAATCTATAAGATGAAAGCCAAGCGTGGAGCCGTTAAGCCAAGTAAGGGCAGTTTTGGCATTATTTAGAAATGTGATAGTATTTAACATGTTGGTGCATGGAAATGAAACTATAAATTATTACGAAAACTATACGTTATCTATACAAGTCATAATTGCACTTAATACATAATCTACGTTAAGTATTCACCTTGAATATATAAATTATGTATAAAAAGAATGGAATACTCATGTATTAAGATACAAGAGGGTTATAATCTAAAATAGTGTGGTATTCATAAACTAAAATCATGTCAAGGTTTACTAAAGCTATAAAAGAGTATCGTGACTAAAAGAATAAACGTTTTTGAAAAGAATATAAGAAATTTTCAAAAAACGAGAATTAAAAGCTAATGATGTGGCCAGTATGGATATGTAATATATAACTAATAAGGTTATATGACATGAACGCATAACTAATATGTTTTGTATGTGACGGTAATTACTAGAAGTCCTGAAAATAAGTTAAGCATGTCCTGATGCACCAAGACGGATATAAAACGCAGTCTAACAACCATATGATGCGTATATTCATTCGGAGCATACTAACAGCTATAAAAGCGATATGTAAACATAATATATATGGATAATACATCTGTATGTTGAGAATACATGTATAGTGTGAAAAGCTATTTAAAAATTATACTTAGAAACTGATCAACGATTTTTGAAATACAAAGCAAGAATTATGAATATGAAGTTGAAAACTCATTATTGACATATATAAGCTATGTATATACATAAAATATACAAATAAACACGTTAAGCATGAAAAGATATATATTATACATGCAAAACGAAGTCTAAGTTACTCACTAAAGCAAAGTTAAGGTATATGTAACTATTAGTTTACATATAGATGCATATCAAGCTTGTAAAAGCAATGTAAAAAGTTTATAAACTGTAAATGCAATATATTGGTGTCTTAAAAGCTGTATGGAAACTTTTTACGAGATTATGTGTGAGACCCCAAATTTTATGAAATAAAAGTATTCAATTTTTTTTCTATTTTGGTAAATAGCACGGTATTGATTATTAATGCTTACGTGATAAGTCACTTAGTTTTGTTTTATTGGTAATATTAATGTAATAATACAGAAAATCTTTTTATATAAAATAGAATACTTTTATAAAGTTATTCTATAAATAAAATATAATATATTCTATTATACATAGTGTTGCATAGTGTCTGCATAGTATTTTGCATAGTAAAATCTTTTATAAAGTTATTCGTTTTATTATATTATAAATAGAATATATTATATTTTATTTAAAAGATTTTGCTTTAAATATGGACCGTCAGATTAAAGTAAATCAATCTGGACCGTTCATGAGTTGGTTACTATGCAGTCTATTTTTCTATAAATAGAAGCTCATTCATTCATTATTTCTTACGAATTCACTGAAACTCTAGAGAGAGAAACTATAGAGAGAAAGAAGAAAAGTGTTCTGCTACTTCACTGCTTCTATATCCAGTACTCTTCTTTCTAAGGTAGGAAATATTATTTGTTGTACTCGTAAGGGGTACTCTTTCTTTCTTATTTATAAAGAGAACTTATGTTATTCCATTTTTTATTATTATATTGGAATAACCTGTCTATGTAAAATACGGCATACATGGTGAAATTCTTCTAATATTCCATTCTTTATTATTCTGTTGGAATATCCTGTCTGTGCGTTTTACGCCGGACCTGGTTCCGTTATTTATTATTATGTCGGAATATCCTGTCTGTGCGGTAAACGCACAGACCTGGTTCCATTATTTATTATTCTGTCAGAATATCTTGTATGTGTGTTTACGCCGGACCTGGTTCCATTATTTATTATTCTGTTGGGAATAACTTGTCGGTGCAGTCCATCGCACGCATGGTGAATCCTTTTGTTATTCCATTCTTTATTATTCTATTGGAATAACCTGTCTATGTGGATTACCACATGCATGGTGAATGATCCTTCGTATTCATACGAATAGTATTTTCATTAAAAAAGGGTTTCTGCCAGGGGCATATTCATAATTTTTCTGATCCTCAAAAATTATGGAAAAATTTGAAATGATAATTTGATGAGTTTTCTAGATCGTGTCCAAAAATGGTGATTTTTGGATGTATAGATTAAGAGTTATGGATTTCATGAGAAAAGACTATTTTAAAAGTAAACCCCTATAACTCCTTGTGGTTAACTCCAAAATTGGTGAAATTTTTATTGGGAGTACATGTATATAACAGGAGTACACCATGTAAATTTCAGAATTTTTGTACAAAAGTACAATTTATGATAAATATCTAAATATTCAGCAGTTTTAGCCATATGAAAAATAGTAAATGAATTTTAAAAATTCTGAGAAAAATATATGTTCAAGATGGGACTATATTCTGCTAAATTCCAGAAAAGAAATATTTTTGGGACTGATTTGGTATTTTTCATGAAAATGAACTAGTTATGAGTAAATGAATTAAATATGTTATGTGAAGTAACAAAATTGGAAAATAGGATTTTATGGCTTGAAAATCCTATATAAGGTATATGCAGATTTTTGATGAGTAATTTGATTATTGCTGATGAAATCTTATAAGTATGACATTTTTGAATGATTAAATGTATTATTTAGAAAAGTATAAACAATTAAATGTAATTGTTTATAAGTTTAAGAAGTGATTAAAATATTGTTATATTATTAACAGTATTAGATTATGATTTTATTAAGTGATTGATAATGTCTGGATAAATTTAAAGTTTTTAATATTTATCCTTGATTTAGTTTGATTAATGCTTATAATATTGTCATCATCCTGATATTTATATTGTGTTGAAAGTCATCTTTAGCTGTAGTGCATAGATGGACTTTGTATGATTATGACCGGGGATTATTCGGTATAATCATGACCGTAATGTTACAAATGATGTGGAAAAAGTCCTCATTGACCCGTAGTGCATTGATGGACAGTTTTTGGTATGATTATGGCTATGGATTCTCTTCGGCCAAGGGTGCAAAGATGAATTATTTTATAGCATGATCAGGACCGTTGATAAAAATACGATTATCTTTGGCCCGTAGTGCATGGATAATTTGTGGTTGTGATAGTAATGAAAAAGTCCTCATTGGCCCGTAGTGCATTGATGGACAGTTTTTGGTATGATTATTGCTATGGATTCTCTTCGACCAAGGGTGAAAAGATGAATTATTTTATGGCATGATCAGGACCGTTGATGAAAACACGATTATCTTTGGCCCGTAGTGCATTGATAATTCGTGGTTGTGATTCTAAAGAATATCATTGACCTGTAGTGCAGGGATGATTCGATGATGTGGATTATTTATTGAGCTGAGTCTCAGCAATTAAATATTAATTCATGGATGTGATAATAATGAATATCTTTGGCCATAGTGCAAAGATGATTTAATAATTACGAGCATGAATTGTGATTTGGTATAACCATAATTTTTGATGTTTCAGGTGAAGATATGTGATGAAATTATCTTCGTCCTGGTGCGAAAAGGAATTTAGAATCGCAATTATGATTATGAGTTATTCATATGATTGTGGACAGAAATTGTTGATTGATGTTACAGGGATAAAACATTATTTGTGGACTTTTAACATGGAGAAGATAATAGACCTGATGGTCTATTTGACTCTTCTAATGGATTGCTCATTCCGATGCAACTATGGTTGAAAAGTTTTATCATCTACCATATGTTCCTAATCTCTGATTTATTATTGATGAAAGCTGTTGATAATTTAAATATCTTTAGTCATGATATTCTTTATTGGGCTAGTTGTGCTCACCCTTTCTGCTTCACAATTCTTTTCAGGTAATAAGAGTGTTGCCGGGTCGAGCGGGGATAACAGGGGAATAGAACAGTGGTCTCTAGCTGTGAGGGTTCTCCCTAAACAGTATAGAAAAGTGTGTTGTATTCTATACAATATTTAGTAGTTATATTTGGTGAATCAAATAGGGTGAGGTGAACCCAACTTTGGAAGGGTGTTTTGCCACTATCATACAAGATGTCTAATGACATACAACCTCGTGTTATCATAAGACAAGGTTGTGCGCATCCACTTGCTGAATATATCTACGGGCACTACCTATATGATCTTAGAGTTGATTTAAAATATAACATTCACTTGAAAACAGTGGAGATAGTTATATGTCAAGAGAAGACTCACCATTGGAAAGAAGATGATAGTAATCTTCTCGTTTTTCTTTGGGGTCTATTGGGTCAACCAAGGATAATTTTGTGGTCATATTATATCTATTATAACCTAGACGCATGGCCTCCCATGTACGAAGGTTTCCTTGAGCACTTCCCAAAGATTTTAATTTCTAAAACAGTTTTTGACTATACTTTTATGTAAAGTATCATTGTAAGGTTGTGGTCGAGGCACCATGAGAGTTGCATACATTTGTATTAAAACTCACAGTTAACTGTGGTCGTATTCTATACGACAGCTCAACAGTTGTATAAATGAAGTTGTATTTAAATTTTGTACCATGTATCTGGCGATTCAGAATGGGTGATGTATACCTAATTTTGGGGGCGTCACATTATGGCTATATTAAGTCGAAACCTAAAATGTTCTAAAGGAATATGAAAGTTTCTTGGAAATGAGAATATCAGTTCTGACGTATGTAAACGTATAATATCTATACAGGTTATGTGACATGAATATGTGGCTAACGTGAGCATATATGTGAACATAACTATGTAGGATTCGTGAAGTGAAGTTAAACTAAAGTTTATATCGATAGTCACCGCGCAAGGCAAGTTTTCTCAATATATTTCTGTGTTTACTTGTCTTATGTTTACAAGTATGTGAGCATTTATGATTTGTTAAATGATACTTTGTGAATGATTAAAGTCAATATATGACTAAGGTGGTTTGAGTTATAGAACTCAATTTGTTTAAAGCATGTGATATGCAGATGATGATAAGTTGAGAATATTTAAAGTATGATTTAAATATGAAGGTATGTGCTACGTGATGCATGATAGACTGTTAAATTTACTGAGTTGTCGAGCTCAATCTTGCAAAAATAAATTTTTTACAGGTTCAAGATTCAATGTTATAACACATGTTTTCTAGATAATATGGATAAGATAATAAGTAAGGGAATACTATTTTCTTAATTTGGTTAAAATTTAGATAGTATTATGATAATGTTGTACAGGATATAGATGTGTAAATTTCTGAAGTATTCAATTAATGTAGAATATTTGTTTAGAATATGTTGTGATGATTTCTTTATAATGTAAAGCATTATAATCGTAATATTATACAAGAAAATTTGTATATTAAGAATGAGTTTGCAATTACTCATAAGTACACTGATAAAATGTATCATTCAATGAAAATGATTCCGCAGTATATATAATTGTAAAGGTTGCTATTCAAGGAACGCATGAAAGACAGAAGGAAAAGTTTTTAATTATTCCGAAAATTTCAGTTATTATTTCATCCTAGTATCACATAAAGTTAAATCAATATAGTTTTTGACGCACAAGATCGGGAAGAGAAATAGACCCGATTTTGGTGTCGTTACAGCGCTACTTCTTTATTTAAGTTTGAACTTTACTTTGCCCCCGCGTCGCAGCGGTTCTTCCATGTCAACTTAGTTGCAAAGCATCTTTTACCTTTTAGGTATGGGTACTCACCTAAGATGAAATTCTCATTTCGCTTCAAAGAAAAAATCAAGAGAGCTAACTATTAGGGGTGCTCATCGGTAAAAAACTGAACCGGTACCCAAAAAACCGAACCGATACCGAATCGAAAAATTCAAAAAATCAAGAACTGGTACCGATACCGAATAACCGATTTCGGTACCGGTTCGGTACAAAGTCGGTACCGATTTTTTCGGTTCAGTTTTCGGTTATACCGCAATAATTAAATAATTTTTTTTATATTAACAAATTTTTTAAAACTAAGAAATGAGACTAGTAAATTACATTCTTACAAATACTAATTACAATTGTTAGTCTTAGAGTATTTTTTTTTTTTCAAACACACTTAAGAAGAGTACAATACAATTTAGCTCACTCTCTTGTTAAGATGGCCTTCTTTTTTTAATATCTTTTAATTATACTAATAGAGGAGGTTTCTCTAAATTTTATCATATACAAAGTATGTATTCGGATATCATTGAACATATTTTTCCAAACTCCATTCAAGGGAAAAAAAGTTTTAATTTATTAGTCCCTCTTTTATCCTACATTCTCATTAACTATATTTTTTCATTAAAAAAGTCTAATAATTAAATCACCACGTACTTTTTAAAATAAAAATAAATAGTTATTACTCATGTATCAAATAATATAACAAAATAATAAAATTTATTAATAATTTAAATGATAGGATCGTATGTTATTTCTTCTCTACTCATAAGTCATAATTAAACTTCAAATAAAAATAATCATATTATTTTTTCCATGCATGACCAAGCACTAAGCAGTGGCAATTAGTTGGTGTGACGAACTCTGAATACAAGAAGTACAATCTGGACCGTCGATGTCATTACTTCTCTCCCTTGATGGAGGATTACATGCAGAGCATTTTGGTATGGGTGTACGTGGACCAATAGGGTGTCACCACGAGAGGGGTTGAACTGCCTTCCTAATCGACACTGGCAAGCTATTTTTTCTTATTTGGTTTTTTCCATTTTTCGGTATTTATCGAATTCAAAATTTTTATTATCGTTACTGGTATCGAAAAGTATAAAAAAACCGAAAAATCGGTACCGAAAAAATCGAAATCGAAAAAAAACCGATAACGCCGATACCGGTTTCAACCGGTTCGAAAAAAAATCGAATTTTTTGAACACCCCTACTAACTATCAGCCAAGATAGATTTCCGAAAAACTGGTAATTTTCTCGCATCAGAAGAAGAGCCCTATTAAGATTAAAGAATCGGTCCCAAGCCTAACTTCATACCAAGTTAAATTTATATTAAATTACCATCGTAAAATTTATTAATATTGATAAAAATTATTGAAGGATTTTATTTATTACATATTTATCTAAAAAAATTATTACTAATATTTATTTACATAATTATTAATTAAATAATTGACATAAAAATTCGCAATATATATATATATATATATTGTTAAATTATACAAAATGTAGATGTATAACGTTTAAACAATTGAACTGATGCGTACATGCATATGCACGTATATATGTATTAAATAGGGAATTGTTAAATCCACAACAGAAAATGTTATTTTCACAATAAAAGTGTCACTATAGATCCTATAGCGACGGTTTTCACCGTCGATATACATCTACAGCTACACTTTTGTTGTGAAAATAACAAAAAGTGTTGTGAATTTAACAATTCCTCATATAATTGGATGATCTTTCATTTTTATTTTTTTTCTTAAATTTTATAATTTTGTCCTTGTTCATAATTGGTCAAAAGACAAGCCTTTTCAGATGGTTATAGTCCATTAGAACTTGGGCCAACCCATAAGTCATCATCTCAATTCAGGCCTGGCAAAATTAATGCTGCTTGAACCTAGCAACAATGGAGAATACCAACATAGAAGCCGTCCTATATATATCTCAAAATAGGAGGAGTCTCATTAACTTTTTATTTTCTTTAATAAATTGATATTTCTAACCCAGAGTTTATCATTCTATTGCAAATAATTTATATAATACACAATTGTATCAACATTAATAAATATATATATATATATATATATATGTAGTTCGTTTGTCCGACGAAATGGTTCATGAACGAACTATCTATGGCGATGATCAGCATAGCCGATTCGTTGGAGAAATTTTTCATATGTATGTATTTTTGCCCTCCAATGGCAAACTTAGCCCTGAAAATATCATTTAGTATATTTTTTAAAGCTATTTATTTAACTTTATACATTTCTTGTCAGAAATTTTAATTTAAGAGGTAATTTATTATATAGATAGGGGTAAAAATGAAATTAAACATCAAGTGAGGTAAAGGCTAACCAAATGTTGGTACAAGTTACATCAAGCGATTATCCATTCCATTTTTAGGATAAAATTTGTCTGATATGGGTCTAGTGTTCAATGGGCCAGGCCCCAGAGAAGAACGAAATGGCGGTCCAAAGGCACATTAATCTGTGCAACCTAAACCATTAGCAGCCTAAGCTTGACCCAAATGTCTCATTTAATCAACATTTGTCATACACACTCATGCATGGATGATAATATTTTCAATATTTATTTTTAAAATAAAATATGTTATTTTCTCCGTTCAAACATTAAAAATACAATAATCAAATGATGATTGTTAAGTAAACTTCATGCGACTTTACTGTTGAAAAAAAATATATCCCTAATTATAAAATGAATAGAGTATTTTGGATACGGTTATTATGAAGTTAATTTAATGGTAAATTGGTCAATTGACCAATACAGTTCTGATACACAGAAAGATCATTTTTCGTTCTACATGTCGACACTGTATTGGTCAATTGACCAAAACTAACTTCATTTTCAAGCTTGTATTTGAAAACTCAAAAAAATGTAAATTTAAAAAAAAAATCAAATCAAAGTCCAATCAGGAATCTCATTGGGGGAACCGGGGTTTGGATTGGATGGTGCTAGTTCCACCAACCAAGAGAACACATGTACATGTTGGAAAGTGGTAGTTAGGTACTGTACATCTAACCCAACTTGAATTTTTTTTTTTTTTAATAACACCAGCTGCTTTATATTATCATTAATGAGGCCCAACTTAAAACCTTAATTGGGAGTTATTAGGCCATGATAATAACACTATTATTAGGCCTCACAGATATGGCTGTCAATACAATTTTGGCCCCCACAAGACCATTTGGGTTAGTGGTATTTGCCCACCAATTGAATTGAGGCCTAGAAATTAAGCTACTTTCATATTATTATTACTTACAAATTTGTAACACGTGTGAGCTACGGGTGGGGTGGGGGGAGATTGGTGCTCCTTGAGATATGCCCTTCCGGTAGGTTGGTTGGATCGGAACAGACTCTTTTTAAGATATGTAGTATAAAAATGAAGACATGTAGTTCTTCTTTGTTTTTAATTTTTAATTTTTGAGATTTAGAAGGTTGCATGTTTAAATAGTGTTAAATGGATGAAGAGTAATGGAGTAATAATCTATTTTCATACAATACATAATTTGTATTTAGTTTGTGAATGTATCTAAGAATATTTAGAATATTTATGAAGGTTGGTTTTAAGTGCATAATGTATCAAAATTTTAATTGTTGTGTATTATATATGTGAGTTAGACTACATGTTTTAGATAGAGAATACCTATTTAAATACAATGAATTTATATAAGTTAATGACCAAATTATTGATTTAAGACAATGACCAAATAAATTAATAAAGACGTGGGTTTCTTCTTAGAATATTGTTAAATGCTTGTATAGATTATGTAATTTGTATTTGAGAATTATAAGTTGATGTCAAAATTAAATTACCCTTAAAATGACCAACCAAATTAATTTAAATAAAATCTCCTCTTTGCTTGTTATATACTTGTATTGATGTATTATTTTATTTTTGCAATTACTAGGAATGAGATTGACAAACTTCTGAAATAAGAACAAAGAATAATTCTCATTGATAAGTAAATCGAATTACAAAAACATTAGTGACGAGGTGATACCTCCTCTCGTCTAAATTGAAACTTGAAACTTAAGAACATATATATTTCTAAAAAATATACAGACTTGCGTAATTCTTCAATACGAGCAACAAAAAAGGAGCTCGTTATGATAACTCTACACTCAAATTTAAGGGTGGATTCAGCCACACAATTTAGTGGAGGCAAATTCGGAAAAAAATATTAAAGACAAAAAAATATATCATTTCACAAAATATAATTATGTGTATCTTAGTTGACATTTTAAATCAAAATATAATTATTTATTTATATTTTTTAATACTTAAATCAACTAAAAAAAATTTAAAACAATAAAAGCATAAATTTTTTATAAATGAAAACAAATATATTTAAATAATAATTTTTATTATATCTTCAATTCAACATATGTTTATCATTCGTGAAAAAAGAAAAAATGGACCAAATGAAAAAGTGGGAAAAAAATTATTTGAGGAAGGTGCTAAAACCAATCTCATTATCCCCGGAATACTTATAGTAAATATTCCTTGTTTTTAGACTTTAACTATAAGTATTCTAATTGTTTTTATACTCATTTTGTCCCTTAATATAAGTCGTTTTAGATAAGTTTTTTTGTCCCTTAACATAAGTTGTTTAATGATTTCAAATAATCATTAATTGTTTAGTTTCCAATATTACCCCAAGTACAATAAATAATTCTATTTTTTTAATATAAGAACAATATGGACAATAGATATTATATTTAATATTATACAATCATTTTCTTAATACTTGTGTAAAATTCTAAAATGACTTATATTAACGGACGAAGAGAAAAATCAAATATAACAATTTCATTTAACACCCTCTCAAATAAATTTTTTTATGTTGACCCCTAACCTCCTAAAATTTCAGTGGGAACAGATCCCCTGTCCCGTGCTTGGGTTTGCCACTGCTAAAATTTGTATAATAAATGGAGGGAAAACTCTAAAATAAAAAAATTATGGCAGCCATTGGTTGTCAGACACATGGGATGTACAGGCATGTGGGTATAGTATGCAAACTGTAGGGACCCAAACACACCCCAGTACTACGACCACATGAACCCAAAAAAGTGAAATCTTGTTACAATTAATATTGACATAATTTCCAAACCCTAATCATGTTGTGTGTTTCCATAATATTGAGCACTTTATGGACATAGAAATTACTAGCATCCCCTAGCTCTCTTTCAATTACAAGGACAAAGAAGGGCCCCTATTTGAATTTTTTAATGTTATAGCAAGTTATCAAACACCTTAAGGGTTATATTTGTTTAGAGTGGAATGAATTTGAATCAGTACCGGTTATTTAGTAAGCGCGTTTTTTTTGAATAAAAATCGTTTGAATACAAAATAAAAATCGTTTGAATGGCTGAATCGATCAGATTTTTGTCCTGAATGGCCAAGTGTAATTTTTTTTGTTAAATTGGCTGAATGAAATATTTTATATTTAATTTTATTTTTACAATATTAACTATTATATTAAGTAATATTAAATAAATTTACAACAATTTTAAATTTTTTCAGATGGGTAAAATAATAAAAATTTATTATTCAGATGTTTCAGACATGTCAATTATTAAACAATTTTTTTCATCCAGCATCCTGCTTCATTCAGCTTATTCAGATTACTTAAAGATTCAGAAATATTTCATTCAATTTTATCAAGTACCTCTTAGTTATTTGTAGTACGCAACGTTTTGAGTGTGAGAGTGATAAGATTACTCATTTAGATAGTAATCAAAGTAGAACAAAGTAGTACTCCCTCCGTCCCTATTTAAATGACGTTTTAGAGATTAACACAAGAATTAAGATAATGATTGAAAAGTATTAAATATAGTACTCAATTGTCTATAATACCCTTAAATCATTAATTTATCATAGCACAAGAGTTTAAAGTACCAAAAAAATAGGTAGAGTAATGATGAGTAATTTTGGAAAAATTATCATTAATTTTCCTATATTTAAATAAATATCAATTAATTAGGGACAAATAAAAAACTCTAAAACGTCATTTAAATATAGACGAGGGAGTAGGATTCTAAATTACTTTTTTAAAAAAAAAAAATTAATGAAAACAATGACACAAGAAGAAAGTTTACCAAAGTTGGTACCAAGATCCAAACAGTTGATCAGTAAATTTGTTAATGTCAAAACAATTAATGCACCTTGGTCTTTTCTATTTACGTTTCCAACAAGCAAAAGAAAGTAAATTAAATTAAATCTTAATAAAAAGTAAAATATTAATAAAAAGATGATATATATACTGTCCGAATTTTAAGTTTATCCCTTATTTAACATACCTTGCATATCCTCCCTTTAGCGATGGACCGAATGACGATTCGGTTTGTCTCTATATATAGAATCATCGTCTTAGTTTTTAGCGACATACAACCTTTAGTGACAGATCGAATAATCGTCTGGTCCGTCACTAAAAAAAAATACGTAAAATATGTTAAATAAAAAATAAATTTAATATTCGGACAGTATATATGAGTTTAAATATGACATTAGAGATATTCACATATGAGTACCCTTAGAATCAAATTAATGAACCATCCAAGGATGGGTACAAGTAGGGCGGCTAGTACATTGACAAATGCCCCCCATTGCATAACAAGAAGACAGGTTGACCACCTAGTAGTAATTAACTTAATGTTGATCCCAACAATGAAAAACACACCAATACACTTATTAAATATTTATTCCAATGCTACAAGAAAACTACATGAGGCTCTGATTTTTCCAAGATAAGAGTATTTGTATACTACTCCTGCTTATTATAATCAAATCAAATCATTAACACAATACCAGTATACCACCATACTTAGCCCACAGCATTTGGATTGGATTGGACTAGATTCATGCATGAAAGAAACACTTGAAACTCGAACCACACCACAAGTAACTTTGTTTGTCGGATCTAATAATATTTTTTATGTATTACTAATTTAGTTACTATTCTAAAATTTATAACAGAAAAAATTATGCCCATAAAAATACCACGTAAAATTTAGGAGTGATTAACATAAAGTTAATTTTGGTCAATTGACCAATATAATATCGATATACAGGTCGGAAGGTGATCTCTCTATTTATGTCAATACTGTATTAATCAATTGACTAACTTACCATGAAATTATGGTATCCGAATCCATAAAATATGAAAAAAAAAGTTGAAAAGCATAATAAGATTCTAATTTCTTGATAGAAGGGAATGGGAATAATATATATATATATATATATATATATATATATATATATATATAATTAGTTGATGAGAGAGGGGAAGAGAATTTTTTTTTGGGTTTCAGGATTCATGTTCATGAACCTTCGTCATTCATCCATTAACATCATGGTGACATGCATGCAGCCAAATTGAATATATTTAGGTAGCTAATAGATAAAATATTGTTTTCTTTACCAGGCACCACTAGTAGTTAGAATTAGTGAAACTGTGAAATTAAAGTATTGTTGTTGTAAAGCTGTAAAAAGATGTATTTAACTAATCTAAGTTCATCCCCCCTTGCATTTATACTTTTAGCCAGGTATAGAGTGAAAACTGAGATCATCAAATGATTTACTCGGGAGTTGGGACCCTCCTAAATATTGGACGAAAACAAGCACCTTCATATTCAACAAAAACAAAAGTCATGCATGTAGGTCTTCTTTCTTCTTATTTTTATGCCTTTTAATCATACTAGTTGATAGTTCGTGCAATGCACGGGCTAGTTTGAATAACGGGTTATATAATTTATTAAAATTATAATGAGAAAAAAGTTTTTTTTATAATAAGTTATTTTTATATAAACTTTTCAATATATTTTTACATGACATGAGAAATAAACATTCAACAACATTCAATTGCTCAAAAGTCGATCACGGACAAATTGCTATCTTCCTTCACAAAAAACTAGCTAATCTGAGTCCGGCTCGAAACCCATAATCTAAGTCCCAACACTCTGATGCACAACAATACAATCTACTATCTCCTATAATCATCAACAAATAAACTTAAAAAGACCATTCAAGTATCAATATTGTAAGTGAGAGTGTGAGACTTACCAAGTATTAAAAAAAATCAAAAATAAGTAACCAAAAGAAATACCATTTAACTTAACCTGTTAAAATAAATTTAGATAGTTTCAAACATCAAAAGTATTAACAATTTTAGAGAAACCAAACAAATTTAAACAGCCTAAATCACAGACTAATTTCACCATAAGCTGCAAGTTTTTAAGCTTTCTCATTCCAAAGCAATGCATGTTTTAAAAAGTAAATTGTGAGAAAAACAATTTGGTATAATCCATTTGACATGTATTAATAAAACCATATTTATTTACAGCCAAGGAACAATTGACATAGATAAAATAATTCAGCAAAAATAAAATAAAATACACTGACATAGATAAAAAATTGAAGCCTACGAAAAGAACCTATAATATAAACATTCACAAAAACAACAGAATCAAGCGACTCTTGCATATATCCAGCCACAATTGAAACAACATCAATATAATTAAAATAAACATAGTTGCAGAGTTTATTAATTAGAAAAGGGGGTCCAAATGCGTATTATAAGATTATTTGATTCTTCAATATCACGTATATGCCACATTATAAATAGCTCCATATTTACAGATGAAGGAAAGTCGCCAGTACACCAACCATGTGATATCTGCACTTTTCCCCATATTTACAATTTTCATGTACCCAAAAGTTGCAAACTATCTTAGCCTTCCTCACAACTCCACCACCACTTCCTCCGCCCGGACCTCGCCCCTAAGGCTGTAAACGAGCCAACACAGTTCGGGCTCGACTCAAAAAAATACGAACGAGACTCGGATTCGTTAATAATATGATCCAAATCTGAGCATTAAAAATAGTTTGAATAAAAATATGAGTAGAATCTGAGCAATGTTATACTCGACTCGTTTAAGATTCAAACTACTCGAATTTTTTATTGTGATTCGATACATACTCGGTTAATACATATTCGATTAGATGTTCGATACATTCTCTTATAATATATACAAATTTAAATCAAATTAGGATAATTAGTTATTATTTTGTTTTGTTTTTAATTTTTATTGTGATTTTATATTTGTAAAGTGTAATAATAAATATATTTTCTCATTTTTAAGTAAAATAACAAATTTAATTTATAATTATATTTATTATAAAACTAGTTATAATGTGGAGACTCGAATTCGAGCTTGAATTTGAAGCTCGCGAGTAGTTTGAATAAATATTCGAGTCGAGTCGGATCGAATTCGAGTAATAAATATTCGAGTCGAGTCTAATCTGAGTAGGATTTTTCAAATATAATTCGAATTCGAGCCGAATTCGAGTACGAATTTATTTTTTCGAGTCAAATTCGAGTAGCTCTCTGTTCGCTCCGGTTCGACTCGTTTACACCCTTACTCGCCCCCGCTTGTTGTTCAAATTAGAATTCCTCCTTGGCATATTCGAATGATCATCTGCAAATCTATGTGGCCGCTTTGAAGATGCGACAGTACCATTGCCCATATGCGACTGTTGTTGCTACTGTTGTTGCTGTTGCAGCGACAGGGACAATTCTCTGTTTAAGTCGGGACATGTATATCTGTTATATTTGCCTACCCTCCAATGGAAACAAACCTTCTGTAATTTATTGTTGTTTGCATTCGAATTCGATGGCCCTAATCTTTGAAACACACGCTTACTTCCATCAACATCCATACATTATTATATATATAAAACTCAAGTCAATACATATAAAAACAAAAATAAAGATTCAACGAATTATTGGTCTATTTGAATGTGAAGAATTATGTGAATAAAATGTGATCATCAGAATAAAAAGGTCGAGTGACCGAGTTTGATATTAATTGATTGGATCATGTGATTGATTACAAAATATGGAAGCTGGTGAGATTATATAGTGCGTCGGTGAGTATGTATATATATATATATATATATATATATATATATAAGTGGAAGAATGAGAGGGGGAAATGGAAATGGAAGTGGAAGTGGAAGTGGAAGAGGAAGAGAAAGAGAAAGAGGGGTGGAAGAAGAAACTGAAGTGATGAGGAAGAGAAGAAGAGGAAGAGACAAAAATTAATATAAGATTGATTTGAATTCAATTGATTAAAAAATTAATTGATTTGAATTTGATTTGATTGAAATTGATTTAGAAGATAGGCATGAAATTGATTTAATTGAAATTGATTTCAATTGATTGAAATCAATTGCTTGTGGTGTAAATTGATTTCAAAAGATAGCCTTTGTTGTATTTATATATAAGTATTGATTGTATTTTTGTAATAAAAAGAAAAGGATATGAAAGGTAATTGAGTACTCCCTTACGTTTTAGATAATTTTTAAAATTGTCGTTTTATATAATTTAAAAAAAGTAATTATAATTTTTTTAAAATTATTTATCATGAAAAAATATTACAGATAAGAGATAACGTATGAGATAAATACGGTAATAAATAAAAATTTAAGGGTATTATAGACAATTAATATTATATTTAATACTATACAATTATTTTCTTAATTGTTGTTTACAACTCTAAAACTTGTCCTCGTCTTCATCTCTCTCTCGCATTATCATGAAATCTGGATCATGAAACGAAGACTATACTAATTCCATATATTATGGAATGAATAGAGTATAATTTTGAGAAGCTTAGCTTAGATGAATTAATGGATTTTAAATATCATAATCAATTGGGTTATTCCAAAGTTCAAAAGTCAAGAATTTAAATATCATGATTTATTAATAATAATACAAATGCATTTATTTCAATAAGTCCTTGATCTTTCAGCTTCAAGAACTTTTATAGTACTACTCTGACACTCTGTACTCTACTCCATAATCGGTATGCTCAATTCTGAATATCATGTTAAAGCAAGCAAGCCAAACTTGAATTTGAAAGAAAGACAAAATGACTATTTGTAATTTGCACATAAAGATAGGAAATTGGTCTTAATTTTTACAACAAAAATAATTGATATTTTAGATTCTACTATAGCCACGTGTTATATGTTTATAGCCATATTTTTTATATAAAAATATTAAAAAATATCAATTTCATACAGATAACTTCAAATATTGCCGGTCTGGTTTGGGGCTTTTAAGGTGTTTGAGACTTTTGAAATTTATGCATCTTGTTTGGCTACTTGAGTTTATTTCAAATGTAATTTTTTAATTCAAAACAAAGCTTTTCAGCTCCAAACTCGTTACATTATTTTTGGTAGAAAAAGTCTGGGGGGATCGGGATTTTTCGACCGGGTAGTGATCGGCCGGAATTTATTATTATTATTATTTCTTTTTGACTACAAAATAATTAATGAGATTTATTGAAACTGAAATATTTATAAAATGCACTGATTTAGGTGTCATTTGGATACACTTAAAAAACAGGGTTATACAGACTGTATAACCCTGTTTGTTACGTGTATCTAAAAAGACACTTAAATCACTGTAATTTATAAAAATTTCAGTTCTAATAAATCACATTAATTATTTTGTAATAAAAACAAAATAAAATATTTCGGCCGGTCACTACCCCGGTCGGAAAAGGCGGGTCCCATAAAAGGACTCTTTTTGGTAAGGTATGTTTAGGACTTAAAAACCGCCCAACCCACCAAACACTCTAAAACGATGAAAAATCCAAAGTCACTTCATAAGTTCATATATTTCATACTCCCTCCCCCATTTCTTTTCAATTTAGTGATACATTTTGTTTTACTCAAACAATTTGCAATTTAAAATTCAAGTCAACATGTATTTAATTAATTTTAAAAGTAATTAAAAATATTATTATTTTCACTACTTAAATAAATTCATATTAATTTTAATTTTTCATAAATTAACTCAAACCGCTCCTACAAATTCTTTAAATTTAGATTGGCTCATTTTTGAAATTTTGTGGCTAAATTATCGACACACAGCCGTGATCAATTTAAACCTTTGCTATTTTCTCCATATGGTATAATTGAACCCCAAAATATCTAAATTCATGCAACACACAAAATTAATTCTTGATGATGGCTTCTACACTCAAGTGGGGAGTGGGGAGTGGGGGGTGGGGAGTGGGGGGTGGGGGGTGGGGAGCGGGGGTGGGGTGGGGTGATTTAGACTTTAAGCAATGACCAAAGTCAAAAACAATGGGTGGATTTCTATTTTCCAGTACCGCCCATTATTCTGTGTGTGGATCGGAGTTTGAACACTCTAAAATGAGCTATCTAATTTCCATTACTCGATAGTTTTCAAAAATTTAAAAATTCCATTACTTGATAAGGAGAAATTCATTACTTAACTCGTTTTAGCTCTATTTTTACGGTCTACTCTATCTGTTTTAAAATTCTAAAATAATTTTCCAAAATATCCTTCACATTTGTTATAAATATAATAGTAATCGCATGATAGTATTCAATTAATTAAAAATAAAAATAATTACATGTTAGAAATTAGATTTTATAATTTAAAAATAAAAATGAATCTCTATAATTGAAACGAACTATTATATCTATCTAATAAAATAAAAATAATTTTGAATTTTCCGCTCACTCAATAAATCATCTGGGTCGTTCAAAGTTTGAGATAAATCTCATCGTCCATACAGTGCCGGAGAAACAGGACCCAACTAGTCTATCTAATAAAATACAAATAATTTTGAATTTTCCTCCCACTCAATAAATCATCTGAATCGTCCAAAGTTTATAATAAATCTCATTGTGCATACAGTGTCGGAGTCACAGAACACAACTTTTTAAGTGAATAATTAAGCTACCAAGTACCAACAACTTATTCTCATTCCAATCTTTGAAACGTGATCCCGCCATCATCTAAATTAAAGTAATGTCATTTAGCTTAATCAAACCTCCTCAACTTTATTATCCACATACAAACTCTTTATTCTTTCTCTTTTGTTTTAAGAGATTTTTGAACTTAAAATTGACATGAATTATTTTAATTTTAATTAATATAATGAAAAATATTATAAATTATCTAAAAAGTATTATTTATTATAAGTTTTATTATTTTATAATTTTTAACGAGTCATCTTAATTTTGAATTTAAACCTGTCTCAAATTAATTTTTAAAAATCAATAATGATTATATAATTTGAAATAAATGGATTGTGTGCGGAATAACTTAATTAATCAGCACAACACACTAACACAGTATTGAGCCACCAGAAGTTGTTATTGATCAGCTTCCGCCTTCCTACAGAAATATAGAATTCACTAAGCGTGTCTCTCTAGTTTTAAGATTTGTTGGTGTGTGATTATTTGGGTCTAGCTATGGTGTAATTCAATCTATTTAATGGTTCGGATCTGGTGATTTCTTATATGTATTTATTATGATAGTAGGAGAGTCTTTATTAAAATAGGATTGTATTCCCTTATTTGGAGGGATAAAGAATCATTTTCTTAGTTGGATGCAGGTGGAGGCTACTTCTATATATATGACTACAAACTAGGGTTTAGGAAGGGACAACAACACAAATATACAACTTGTACTCCCAATATTATTATAGTGGATTACTCTCCCTCTCCGTGATTTTTTTTTCAATTGGGTTTCCACGTAAATTCTTGTGTTCATACTTTATATTTCTTTATTTATGTTTATGCGAGTGTATTTCGTGAGTTTGCTTTCACAACAATTACTCCATCAACCGTTGGCGCTATTTTGGCCTGTCCTTTTGGGTGATTTCGTCAGGCGTACAAAATCAGGCGTTAACATTGGCGCCGTCTGTGGGAAAAAGACACTTATTCTAGTGTCGATTTAAAATCACCTATTCACCGAAGAAGAGTACGCTATCCGGTGGTGTTATCACGTTTGCTTCCTCTATTATTATGCTCTTGCCCTTCTTCTTCGAGTTCAGCTAATTAAGGTTGGGGAGGAAAGGAAGAAGCCTTAGACCAGTTACATATGCTAGTCAGTGGCATCATCAGGATGGGTTGATCAAAATTTTCAAAATGTCTTCGGCTGTTTACTTTCGGAGGATATAAATTCGAAGGATACAAATCCCGAGGATAAAAATCCCGAAGAGACTTTTGAATACTCTCTTATTTATAAGTTCCTTATAAATAAGAGACTGGGGGGCAATTACAGTTCGTACTTTGTGGGACTTTTGGCGGCTCTCCCGTGAAATTTGGGGATAAGGTTGGTATGGCGGTATAAGGTCGAGATCCCATCCTCCGAGACGAACTGACATCCTCTCCAACGGATCACATCTCGAGACGGACCAACATTCTCTCCAACGAATCACATCTTTCGAGACGGACCGACATCCTCTCCAACGGATCATATCCCGAGATGGACCGACATCCTCTCCAACGGATCACATCTTCCGAGATGGACCGACATCCTCTCCAACGGATCACATCCCGAGACGGACCGACATCCTCTCCAACGGATCACATCCCGAGACGGACCGACATCCTCTCCAACGGATCACATCCCGAGACGGACCGACATCCTTTCCAACGGATCACATCCTCCGAGACAGACCGACATCCTCTCAAACGGATCACATCCCGAGATGGACCGACATCCTCTCCAACGGATCACATCCTCCGAGATGAACCGACATCCTCTCCAACGGATCACATCCCGAGACGGATCGACATCCTCTCCAACGGATCATCGTCCTCCCGAACGGATTACTTCCTTCGGGACGTACCATCATCATCAAAATCGGACAATATCCTTCGGGACGGACCAACGTTCTCCCGAACGGTCAAAATAAATATTTATACGGTTCTTCGGAACGAATACGTTTAGTTACTCGGAACGAACTTTATAATTTATATTCGGTTGTAATAAGGTGGATTCGGTTGTGATAAGGTTGGTTCTCTATATATTTGGATGTGTTCGGTGGATTATTTATCTGTTTTCGGTAGTGGTAAGGTTGGTTCGGTTGTGATAAGGTGTGATATTTATATCTTCAGTAGTGATAAGGTTGGTTCGGTTGGTATAAGTTTGGTTCTATATATATTGGGTTATGATAAAGTTAGTTCTTTATATCTTTGGTAGTGATAAGGTTGGTTCGGTCGTAGTCTGGTTGGTTTGGTTATGATAAGATTGGTTCTCTATATATTTGGATGTGTTCGGTGGATTATTTATCTGTCTTTGATAGTGGTAAGGTTGGTTCGGTTGTGATAAGGTTGGTTCGGTTGTGATAAGGTGTGATATTTATATATTCGGTAGTGATAAGGTTGGTATAAGGTTGGTTCTATATATATTGGGTTGTGATAAGGTTGGTTCTTTATATCTTCGGTAGTAATAAGGGAAATTATTTATCTATCTTACGAGTGAACAAGAGGAGTGGGGCAGCGATATTGGGAGCCGACAATTTTAGTTCGGCACATGGAATTCAGGTGTGATATATTTTGTCTTCGTCAAATATGTTCGTTTTATTGGGATAAATTTGTATAGTCTTTCATTTATAAGTTCCTTATAAATAAGAGACTGGGGGCAATGTTGGAGTGTGATTATTTGGGTCTAGCCATGGTGCAATTCAATCTATTTAATGGTCCAGATCTGGTGATGGCCCATATGTATTTATTTTGATAGTGGGAGAGTCCTTATTAAAAAAGGATTGTATTCCCTTATTTGGAAGGATAAAGAATCTTTTTCCTAGTTGGATGCAGGTGGAGGTTACTTCTATATATATGGCTACAAGCTAGGGTTTAGGAAGGGACAACAACACAAATATACAACTTGTACTCCCAATATTATTATAGTGGATTACTCTCTCTCTCCGTGATTTTTTTTCAATTGGATTTTCACGTAAATTATTGTGTTCATACTTTATATTTTTTATTTATGTTTATGCGAGTGTATTTCGTGAGTTTGCTTTCACAACAATTACTTTATCAACCGTTGGCTCTATTTTGGCCTGTCCTTTTGGGTGATTTTGTCAGGCGTACAATGGACTGGAAAGATTCTCCAATGAACTGGTTCGTTAACAGACTGATCCGTTAACGGACCAATATATATGTTGGAGAACCTCCATACACACACACACACACACACACACACACACACATATATATATATATATATATATATATATATATATATGAATCGGTAGTTGTAGTTGTTTTGACGGTTTAATCATGTAATTATTGAAGCTCGTAAGAAACCATGTTTACAACTTGAATGATCGATCAGTCCACCTTCATCAATCCAAATTAAAGAACTAGTCCACCACCTTGTTATAATTAATCCATTCCAAAAGCAATCAACCATTCGCCGGATACAGCCAAGGACATCATCGTTTTTTACTAACAATTTCATTCTATATTATCATCATATTGTTGGACCATGAAAAAATAGTAAAAAAACATATAACTTCTGGGTAGAAAAGGGTTGAGTTGACCAACAACTGTGATATGATTCCAACAGCAATGTTACGGTGACAAAATATGATTACAAAAAATTAAATACAAAATAATGTGTCGGAGATATTACGTATTTTATGAGTGAGTCCAATAATTATAACCAATATCATTTTGTATCTACTTTTTTGTCACAAAAATATTATTGTACGTTGATTCAATTTGGGTGAGCTACCTTGTTCAAAAGTTGATTTTTTGATCGGTAAGCCAAAAATCTAAATCATATGGTGCTGTCAGCTGTATGATAAGATTGAGTATGGATAAGAATATTTGGCTCAAACATATACGAAATCATGTTTATTTAAGACAGATAATATTTATATTTCTTAGTAATAAATCAATTATTTTTTATATTATTATAATCAAACCAGGTTTTTCTAATATTGAAACTTTTGGGACTGAGTATCGTCACCATTTTAAATAAATATAGACTTTTCATTTTACGGTCCAGCTTTAAAAAGTGATCTCTCCCTATCTTGTTAGCGTGATGTTATATTCCAAGTGAAATTATCTGGAAAATAGATTGTGTCTGAACTAAAGTCTTAAAAATAATTAAATTCCAAAAGGAAAGGTCAAAATTGACTACTATTTAAAGGAAATAAGAAAGATCAATGCTTAAAGAGATGTGAAGGGTTGGATCTTGATTCTTCATAGACTATACCATGCAGATGCATGCAGTTCAACATCCACAAAATAACTCCCACAGTCCACGCGCACATTTCCCAGCTGTTTTGAGTGCGTGAGTTTTACACATGCATGCTTAAACAACAAGTCGGTGACCTAACCATGTCCATCACATTAACATATTTTAATACAAATTCCACATTTACATATATACCTAAAACACATTAGTCATGCAAAGCATTTAGAATGCTAATTATGCTTAATTATCTGTTTACAAAAAATATGGTTAAAAGTTATTATTATTATTATTTTAAGTAATTTTAAACTAAATGTGTATTTATTATTATTTTAGGAATTATATATATATATATATATATATATATATATATATATATATATATATATATATATATACACACACAATAAGAATCTATGTTGTGGGACTCACTCGGACTCTTGATGAAGGTGATACAATCAAAAGGCGAAGTTTGTAGACTGAAAGGTACATTGTATTTGTATTGTATGAATAAGAGAGATGCATGAATTTGTCACAAAGTGTTCATTTCTGGGTGACAATTCCTCACGCTGCCTGCAGCCTGCAGACTGCAGGAGTACGGAGTACCTCACCAATCTTTGACAGACGACTCGATTTATTGAAAACGAGTCCATATTCCTTCTCCCGGAAAAATATTTGTGTTATGAATAAAATTATGCTATTTTTGTTATGAATACTCCATAAACACACTAATATTTAATTATTTATATTTATATTAATTTATAAACTATATTATTATATTTCATAATAAGAGGTCGATCGACATTATTTTGTCGTAATATACGTAAAAAACTCCTTCGTTAAACATGGTGGTTAGATTTTGCTAATTATATTTGGTTGGTTACTCATAAAAAAATCCTATATTTTGTTGATTTTTTAATGATAAAGTTTGTATTATATATATATACTAGCGATAACCCGTGCCTGAAGGCACGACGTAATAAAAAATTAAATTAAAATTTAAAAAATATTACATTATTTAAAGACACATACTACCACAACAATTAATACATACTCAATCATCGATACATATCCAACCATCAAAACATTGAGCTAGTAATCATCAATACATATCCAACCACCAAAACATCGAGCTAGCGATAACCCGTGCCTGAAGGCACTGTATAATTCTCAAAAAAATAAAAATAAATTATGAACACAAAAAATTGAAATGAGAGTTATTTTGCGACAACATGTGATATCTGAGACTTGCACTTGCTCTTTCTTAACAAACACATGCTACTAAGAGGAGAATTATCTCATAGTGACGCAAAATCTAGACGCATTATGTACATATAACAACCATCTTGAAATTAGATTAGATTAATACAAGTACATGATGTACATATAACAACATAAAGGCAAGGCGTAATGAAAAATATTACATTATCTAAAGACATATACCAACACAACAATTAATACATACTCAATCATCAATACATATCCAACCATCAAAACATCAAGCGAGTCGGTACTAATTTCAAGAAATTTCGGCAAAGTTTCTTTTAAAAATAGATATCCAGAAAATTTTAAACCTGTCTACAAAACATACAATCATCAATACATATACAAACCACCAAAAAAATAATCATTCCATACCCAAAAATCATCATAACCATGTATAATTAGTTAACTTTACAAAAGATAGAACCAAAAATATACAAACATGCAAAAAATAGATAACCAACATGTTGAGCATAAGACCCATTACTTTACAGCTTACACCAAGTATTCTTTACAGCTTACACCAAGTTTTCTTCAATGCATACTTGGAAATATTTGAAATATAAAAATTATCGAAATATGTGAGTTAAAATAAAACAACTATAAATCCGAAACATAAAAACCTTTACTTAACCCTGAATTATCTAAAAAACAAATGAGCGCACACATATTTACTTTATGAACAACACAATGCTCTGAAAGACCTCTTCACCTAATATATTATTCCAGTACTCAGTCCTAATAAAAGTTTTGAAAAAAGATATCACTACCTGATCCTCAACCTTCATATGCTTTGAGAAAAGACTGGCAGCATGACATTCTTTAGTCAAATGTCGCAAACCCCTGCAGTAGCAAAGGAAACATGATATACAAACTACTCAATTTGACAACTTTCATAAGTTTCTCTCCCATTTTCTCCACCTGAAGTATTTTTTTTAAAATTTTGAATAAACTGATATTAATGAGAAGGTTTGACTATGCTATTCTCCATTAAGACTCGGTTCAAAGCTTTAGCCTTTGTTTGAATTTCTGAATCCTAAGACAAAGTCTCAAACACTCATTTTAATTGGTTTACATAATTAAAGAAATTATTTTTCCTTTTGATCATAGAAAAGGAAGCATGATGGAGATGAAGATATAAATGATGTCCACAGACACAAGAAAAGTAAGGTAACATCAAAACGACCAATTTCTTCTAGTCATTATGTTTATTATTGATTGTTATGAGTCAGTCTATACCTAATGCCAAGATTGAAAAAAATAAACTTCCATGAAAAAGAAATCTACAATACTAATATGCAAAAATAAATGTATATGAAAAAACAATCTATAATTATGAAAGTGATCCAAATTTTTACTTAACTCAATATAAAAGTAAATAGCTTAATTTTTTTAAAAGTAAATCATGATTCATTGGCGTTTATTTTCCAGTTTCAGACATAATTCATATAGGTTATAATTTCTCCTTTACTTCCAGTATTGTAAAACATCAAACATCATGTTGGCTTATTAAGGTATGTTAAGTAGGTTTATTGCTTATCGTATATAATATGTTTAATGTTTGCTTATCAAACATCAAAAATGAATTCATGTTACCTTCAAGCAGTATCGTATATAATATGTTTAATGTTTGCTTTAGGGAAAGTAAACCTACTTCTTCGAAGCAGATATAACAAATGAGCATATGACCAACTGGAAACCTAAAGACTTACAAGTATATTTTTTGTTTCATCCAGTTCCCTTTGAATCATTAAAAGTTTGGCCGCCTACACAAGATCATGAATAGTTGAAAAGTAAAATGAAAGGAAATGTGATTCAATTTAGCAAAAAAAAAAAAGACAACAGTAGAGAACAATAACGCTATGGTTTTTATCATTATTATTCATAACAGTAATAAAGAAACTTAATATTTACCTGAATGTTAACAATGATCTAAATTTTACTTTCAGAACCATACCTTCATTTAGTTATAACTTATGTCATTTCCGATTCTAAAGACATCAGCGCATGCACAATCAAAAAACTTTGCAGCAGTAACAAAATTTGCCTCAATAAAAAGCTAGAATACTTTCATGACCCAAAAGCATGAATGCAAATAATTTATAATATAGTAATAATAACATTATCTTTAGACTTATATAACAACACTAATACTATAACATCATTATTTGCAAACATATAACATTACTAACGTTAATTACAAGAAAGCCAAAGGAGAACATCACTTTATTTACTATATGCAAAAATAAGAAGGGAAACACATTTACTATATGTAAAACATCTACTTTGAACATTTTTGCTATGATAACGATATTAAGTACTTGTAGGCAAAGTACAGATGATAACGATATTAAGTACGGGATGTGGGAAGAGCCTATTTATAAACACCATTTATTTGGATAATTGACTTGTATTTCTCTTCCTCACAAGAATCTGATTAAAAAGCTATAGATTGGTTACGTCAAGGACAAAAAACCTACAACAACCAGAACTCCAAATTCTTATTAGCATACTACGCATGTTACTCATATTTAAGTTCCACCCTACAATTCATTTACAAAGTAGGTAATCTACTCAAAAGAACAACAGAAGGGGAACAACAAAAATAAAAAACGTATTTATGATCAAAGTATTTCCACAAGAGAATAATTAAATATATTTTTTCATTGGTTGGACTGTTGGTCATTCCCTATGCAAGAACATCATCCCCAACTATGGTCAGTTCCTATAACTTAGGTGTGATTTGTGAATATCAGATGCAAATGACACGTTTTTTGAGGTAAAAGAAAGCTATAGAAATTTTTTGTGATTATTCCATTTCATAAAAAATGAAGTGTAAATCAAAGAACCAATGAAACACTTCTTGAGATAGAGATCACAGAATAGCTAAAATTACCAAGTACCCTGGGACCACCATGGTCAGTGTAGTATATGAAAATGTGATCATTTGGACCGCTATCCACAACCTTCCTACTACCTCCTGTAATAGCAGATTTGTTTCCAAGTATAGCAGCAAAAAAGTTGTTTACAGTAAAATCTTCCCCAGTATAATCCTGTCTCAAGAAAATGTACTATGTGAGAAAAAAAAGAAGTACATTTAAGTATTTTCTAATGATTCAATGCTCAGATAAATCCAACCTTCGGAACACCATTATAAACATCAGAACCATGTGAGCTGTTAATGATGACTCCAGGCCTAGGGTTCTCTTCATCATAAGCAATGTCATCATACATGAAAACAACATCGGAACACCATTATAAACATCAGAACCATGTGGGCTGTTAATGATGACTCCAGGCCTAGGGTTCTCTTCATCATAAGCAATGTCATCATACATGAAAACGACAATGTTTTCATCTTTGATACCACCTCTCTTCAAGAGTTGATAGGCATGGCACACATCAGCCTGGAACAGAAAAAGGGCAACTATTATAAAAAATCTAAGACAATAAAATTCTCACTTTTTACTTTAACAGGATAAACCAGGAGAAAAGAAGGGAGAAAAAATATCACTTAATGTGTTATGATTATAAACATGTAATTTAGGTGCAATTGCATCTACGACCAAGTCTCTTTGAACATAATCGTGGTATAGACGACGGCCTCCACAATGGACACAAATTTGTTGTAAAATTTTTGCCTTTTTGTTACTAAACCAGTGGCATGAACTAATACACACATTTCAATCTCTTTCCACCAGCTTTTAACTATTGTTTCCTCTAACCATTCTTCCAGTAACTATAAATTCAAAAAAAATTCTACTTGTAAAAATCGACAAACTATGTATGTTTGTGATTAGCACAGTCACAATCCGAACTTATTCATGTCTAAGCTTGATGGTATAAGAAACAATACAAAAAATTCCCTCGTATGCTGAAGTAACATTAGTAGTGTGACCAAAGAGACACACACACACACAGACACACTCATATAAAGAAACCATTTGCTTGCTGCCAATTCAAAACCAGAAAACTCAAGATGAACAATGGAGATATTTGGTGGTCATTCACATGCAAGTCAACAACATCAAGAAAGAACAAAATATAAATTTAACACGAAGATGTAATGACCATTTTATGAGTCTGACAGGAACTAAAACCAATAAAATAAAGGCATTACACAGTTCTAACAACAATACAAGTGATGCAGAACTTAATGGATGTCCATTACAACGCACTAAAAGTATGGAACCAAGAACATCCACACAATTCAATAAGCTCTACAGAGATCTCGCTAAGTACATAAAAAAAAATTCTCACACATGATTGAATTTAATTTCAAAGCAATCCATAAATGCAACAAAACAAAGTAAACACAACTGAACACATAAGGTGACACTAAGACATATGCAACTTTTTTGTAAATATGTGCAAATTTCATTCTCTAGCAGACTCCACTCTCCTCAGTCCGCACATATAATTGGTGAGAAAAAAAAGTAAGATTATAACATAATTGTTGCCTTGTATGGTACCCAAGTAAAATCTAGCTGCCTAAAATAAAATTCAATCCCAGACTTTTCTCATCTATCAAAGAGGAAAACAAAAAACAAAAAGCAAATGTTAGGGTTTTGGAAATCTGACTTGAGCATTTCTTGTGTTATGATCACCATTTTCTCTCCAAATAAATGTGACCCAGTTCAAAAAAACTAAACCCAAATCCCAAATTTCTCTGATTCAACTCCATGGCTCTGGAAAAAATTAAAAAAGAGTAAAATTTGAGCAGATTGATTTGCTTTGGATAAGTTGGGATTTAGCAAACTCTGACGGAAACAAAGTACTAATCAAATGTAAACCCACAATAGCTAAAGTTAAACTAATGAATCACAATTTCCCTTTGCATCTTTCGAAGCTTTAAATTTGAAATCTTCATATCAAAATATAAGTTCTCTCACGAATTTCACACTACAGATCCTCATCTGAAATTCAAAAAGAGCCATCTCCAAGAACGAACCACACCATGAGTGATGGTACCGAATAAGGGTACCGAAAGTCACTTTTCTATACTATACTCTAGGAAAACTCACTGAAACACATCAAATCAAGATATTTGGACAAATCAGTATGAGAAAAAGAGGAAATACTTTCATGTTAAGAGGTCTCCTGCGATAATCCGAAAAAGGCTTGATAGAGATAATCCCCTGCGATGTCCGCTGCAACTTTTTCTCTACTCAAAATGAAGGAAATTCCCGGTGAGATAAGGAGAAAGGCGGAATGGGTAGAGTCATTTTTGAATTGGGCGTATTTGTCTAGGGATTTTTGAATAAGGCGTGTTCTTCTAGCGATAGCAGAGGTATAAGTCGTGTTTTTTTTAGCAATTTTTGAATTGTGCGTTTTTTTGAAATTAGTTCCATTAGAGTAATTAGTTTAAATCTGAGCCATTGGATGATGAAGTTTTAATCTTGATCGTTCTTTGTTGAAGCCGCTCTGTTTTATTATATAGATATATATGTACACAGTCGAATACAGAGACGATTTTTTAAGCTATGACGATGGTTTCACCCGTCGTTATAGTTATTTTGGGCTACGGCGACGGATGAACCGTCGTCAAAGCCCCAAAAATATGTTACTATAGTCCGACTGTATAACACACAACTGTGTATATACATATAACCCAATATATATATATATGTGCATATTTTTTAAAATTCTTTTTAGTAATATATTTATTGGCCTAAAAAATATATTAAACGATTATTGAAAAGAATTGTCCAAGTGTGTGTTAGATCTTATTAAAAAAACAGCTTTCGACGAGTTAACCTTCTCTTTTTGATCTCACTCGTCTTTTCAATGAATGTAATTAAGAGATAATATTGACATTTTATATGAGGCCAATAATTTTTTGAGTCCTTTATAATAATATACAATATTTAATAAGTAATTATATTATTAGTGTATCACTAAAATAATTATAAAAATAATAATTTTTTCATATTTATTTATAATATTAATGTCCTTAATTTAGGGAAATACTCATCCGCTCTTTTTCTCCCTTACCGCCTACTCTCTTCTTCCCTTCGTCCTCCTCTTTCGCCGTCGTTGCCGTTTCAACATCTTGAAGATGTAGATCTTGTAAGTCTTCTTCTTCTTCTTCTTCCTCCCCTTTGTCCTCCTCCTTCGTGTCGCCGCCACTTCAACACCTTGAATATGTAGATCTTGAAGATATAGCCGTCATGGACCGCTGCTTCGTCACGCCTAGTCTTTGTAGTTGTTAGTATTTTATCAGTATTGTAGAAGGGGAGTATATTTAACTCATTATTATAGAAGTTATCTTTATCCATAAATCTATGCAAATTTCCATTCTCTGTTAATTTCTTTTGCTCTTTCTTATGTTTTCCTTTGTATTTTATTTTCATTATTAGCATTTACATAACTTCCATTATGACGAAGGTTGATTTAGTCCAGAAATTAAAAAGATAATAAGGAAAATTTTAGTGCAGTTGGTAACCAAACATTTATACAAAAATAATTATTTTAGTTTTTTTTGGTAACCAATAGAAATTTCAGTGCAGTTGATAAAACTTTCATACAAAGGTAACCATTTTAGTTTTTGTTGGTTACATTTGTATTAAGAGTTGGCTACCAACTGCACTATGGAGAAAAAAAATTTATAATAGATTTTTTATAATTAATTGATAACCTAATAAAACTGAATTGATTACCTTTGTATTAATGTTTGGTTACCAACTGCATCATGAAAAAAATCTATAATAAATTTATTTTAATTAATTTGTAACACAATAAAACTGAATTGGTTACATTTGTATAAAGGTTTGTCTACCAACTACATTATGAAATAAAAAAAAATTATAATAAATTTTTTGATATCTGTTTGTTGAGATGATAGAGAAATATTAATGCATTTAATATTTTGGATGATAAAATTATGGAAAACTCTGTTGCCAGTTATGGATTATGTAAAGGAGTTCGGCAGAGGAGTTAGAAGGGAGGAGAGAGAAAGTGCTGAATTGCAATCTATTAAAACACTCAACTAAATTAAAGAGATAAGAATGTACTAATTTTGTAAATAAAATTTTAAATGCATTAATTGTGTAAATATTTTATGAGTGCACTATTGTTGTAATTATTTTTTAAAATGTAATAAAAAAATGTAATTGTCCCTAATTTGTTACATTCCCACATAAGGGTGTAAACGAATCGAGTTGATCCTAGTATTGAGTTGCTCAAATTTGGTTCATAAAATTTATCAAGTATAAAATAAAATTTGATTGAGGCTCATTTAGCTACCGAGTCTAACACGATTCTTAATCGAGCCCAAACAGTTTGAACTTTTTCAACTAATATGATCCGAGTATCAATAAGATATTATAATTTGAGAAGGTTCGAGTAATTTATCCAACTTTATAATGTGCTTATATTTGACTTATTTATATTTCGAGTCGAGCTCGTATCGAACTTTTAATCGAGCGAGTACGAATCGAACCCGAACTATTTATTCATTTTACAGTCTTATTCCTACATCATTTTAAATTTTTTGAGAATTTATATTTGTACATAACAATAAGTATAAAACTTCAATTTAATTTATTTTATTCCTAATTGTTAAGTGATCATAAGAAGGAATTACACGCCAGAATAAGGATGTTATAACTCGTAAGCGATGAACACTTAAAAAAAAAGTAATATTATAAAGGCTTAAATATAAATAAGTACCTTAAATTATTAATTTTTTCACTTTTGTTATCAACTTTTTAATTTTTTTTAATTAAATCAATAAACTATCATTTTTTTAATTTTCGTTTAATTTAACTCGTCACGTCATAAATTGACGATGTGGCCCCGCTGACCAGGTTAATCAATGCATGCATGTAATTAAAAATTAGATTTAAATATAAATTATTACACTAAACTATTGACATTATTACTGTTTAATTGGTTTTCTCCATTAACTAAAAGTTCAAGTATATGAAAAGTGATTATGTGTAAATAATGTTCTAATAATTTAATGCCATTTTTAATTTTATGGGGAAAAATAGTTAATGATAGTTCTAAATAAGATGGTATCTAATAATTAGTTACACATCTAATAATTAGTTACAAATAGTTTTTTTTTTCTTCTGTTTTGTTTGAAAATTTAGGTGTTAATGAGAGTGATAAGTAAATTTTTTATAATTATTATTTAGTTATTTTTTTTCGAATAAAAAGGAATATCTTAAATAGATGTTTTATTTTTAAATTATTTTTAGTTTTTGTTGTTAAATTATAATATAATATTATATTTATGCTTATTTAGTTTTTATAAAATGATTTAAATTAATAATAAATGTGTATTATTTTAAAATCACGTCATCAATTTATAATGTAACAACTTTAATTGAGTCAAAGAAGAAAAAATTAATATTTAATCACCTGGTTAAAAAAATTGAAAGATCGATCACCAAAGTGGAAAAAGATCAATAGATCAATAGTTCAGGTTAGTAATTTATATTTAAGCCTACTTTTAATTACACATAAACATTAATTAACCTAATCAGCGGGTCCACATTATCAATTTATGACGTGACATGTTCAATTAAACGAAAATTAAAAAATGTTAGTTTAATTACCTGATTAAAAATTTTGAAAGATTGATCAGCGAAGTGAAAAAAAGTTAATATTTAGGGTAATTATTTATATTTAAGCCTATTATAAACAATAAACATACATGTCAAAAAAATAAAACAATAAACATGAGATTACATGCACAAGAGTAAATTAAGAAACATAATTTGTTCGATAAAGAGCAATATAAACATAATTTGGCATATATATTTATTTTTATAAAAATGCCATGTCATTATTTAAGTTTAAAAAATGTCTAAATTATTTCTCTATTTTAAAATACAAGAACTATTATGAAAAAAAAGTGTAGATGAAATTGAAACTAATTATAAAGTAGAAAGATCAAATTGGTTGTTTTGCCTCGACGAAAATATCAAATTCTAGAAATTAAGTAATTACTATTTTTTAAAAATTATAAATGGCATAAAACGAATTTTTTATTCGCTAAAGGAAATTAAAAAATGAATAAAAGGGAGTATATGGGGTATGAAGGAGTGCGTTGCAGGAGATTGTTATTTTGTCCGGCGCAGCAATGGTCCACCTTGTCACAAAATCCAATCTGGCAAGTACTACTCCAGCAACATTCTTTGCAGCGGTCAAGATTCTCATACAATCTCCTCACGATCTTTAATGGACGGTCTAAATTATAAGGAAAAAAGACTTTGTTGATCACAGCCGTTCGTTAGTTGTTACCCCCTTGCCATTGCTATTTATCCAACTATCGTTCGATGAATGCGTGTGATTCACGTGTTACTGGACTACAATGAAACATACGCGCCATTTCTGAGAGTAGTACTTCCGTGCCAGTCACCACTAGACACGTGTACAAGTCTGAGTTTAGTTGGGTCTAAGGTGGCTTGAAATGGTTATTGATGGCATTTATTAAGAGAATAATTTATAAACGGACGGTTTAAAAAAACATTTAACTTGGATCCATGTTCTCTTTAATTAAATATATTATTTTAATATCCTTAATCTCATGTGCCGTATTAATTCATATTGATAGACATATCACACATTTAAAATAGTTGGAGAAAGAATTATAGAATGTGAAAACATTCTTTTTAAAAATCTCATTTGCTATAATGAAAATTTGATATTTTTATCAATATGAAAGGAAAATTCCGCAAGTGTCCTCATTAATTCTTATTATTACATTATGGATACAAATGCTATCTACTAATTCCCAAGTAAATTGGATGATCTTACTCCAAAATTTTGAAAATGAAATAGAAATTTATATTGTAAAACCCCAATTTTTTGAATAAAAATGATTTTTCTATAAATATTATTTTTGAATATTATGGAGTGAAATTGATATAATGTTATAGTTGTGGGTAATATTTATAAATTTTACAAAGTACGCAAGTTATTATATAATATTCGATTGGTCGGAAAATATTCGTTTTAACAGGGAATATTCGTACAACGGCACAATCATTGGTGGACCCCACAACGGAATTATTGTCGGATTGAGAAAATGACAAAAATACTCTATTGAAAATAACGACGGAAGTTTTACCGTTAATAACTGTTGAACTACTCGGTAGTAAAAGTACAGTAATACGCGTGGTTGCATAGTAGCACACGGTATTGAATATTGTTGCTTACGTGAGAAGTCATTCAGTTTTATTCAATTATTGTCGATATTTTATATATTATTAAACCAATAATTGAGATGACATAGTTATTAATATTATTATGGACCCCCATTTACCCGTTTTTCAAAATAATCGGCAGGAAGTTATATATATATATATATATATATATATATATATATATATAATATTAGGTGGTGCCCATGGTGGGGCCCACGTTTGAAATTAAAGAAAGATGATGGTTGATATATTGTCACGGTTGGTGGGAGAGAAAGGAAAAAAAAGGGTCAGGAGGGAGTTATCCTTATTATTACACATATATATAGATATGTTTATATATTATATGTTAAATAATGTATGTATGTAATATTATATATATATATATATATATATATATATATATATATATACACACACACACATAACCTTGTTGAAAATTTAGACAGAAGGAAAATTTAATCACGGGAGTGTATCCCGTGATTAAATATATATATATATATATATATATATATATATATATATATATATTTAATATATATATATATATAATATTTTATTTAAAAGTTTTTCGTTTTATTATATTATAAATAAAATATATTATATTTTATTTAAAAGATTTTGCTTTAAATATGGACCGTCAGATTAAAGTAAATCAATCTCGACCGTTCATGAGTTAGTTACTAATTCCATTTTTCTATAAATAGAATCTCATTCATTCATTATTTTTTTACGAATTTACTGAAACTCTAGAGAGATAAACTATAGAGAGAAAGAAGAAAGTATTCTGCTACTTCACTACTTATATATCCAGTACTCTTCTTCTTAAGGTAGGGAATATTATTTGTTGTATTCGTAAGGGGTGTTATTCTTTCGTATTCATGAAGAGAACTGTTGTTATTCCATTGCTTATTATTCTGTTGGACTAACCTGTATACGCGGTCTACCCTATACTTGGTGACATTATTCTATTATTCCGTCTTTACTATTCTGTTGGAATATTCTGTTTGTGCGTTTTACGCCGGACTTGATTCCGTCTTTATTATTCTGTTGGAATATCCTGTCTGTGCGTTTTACGCCGGACCTGGTTCCGTCTTTATTATTATTCTGTTAGAATATCATGTCTGTGCGTTTTACGCCGAACCTAATTCCGTCCTTATTAGTATTCTGTTGGAATAACCTGTCTATGTAAAGTACCGTATGCATGATAATTTCTGTTGTTATTCCATTCTTTATTATTCTGTTGGAACATCCTGTCAGTGCGAATTTCGCCTGACCTGGTTCCGTTATTTAGTATTCTGTTGGAATAACATGTCTATGCGAATTACTGCATGCATGGTGATTTCTTTTGGTATTCCATTCTTTATTATACTTAGTTGGTTAAAGTTTTGACTTCTATACTCCATGAAATTAGTAGAATATCTTTGATATTTGCGCTTCATCCAGTATCTTTTTATGGAAATATTCTTCTGATCATTCTTGAATTTTACTCTACAAAGCAGTATCATGTTGATAATTTGGACATTAGTAGTTCTTGGACAAATTAATTCTTGAACTTGTTTTATTGAATTATTATATCATTGTCATCACCCTCATGTTTATATTATGTTGAAAGTCATATGTGGCCTGTAGTGCATAGATGGACTTGGTATGATTATGACAAGGTATTATTCAGTGTAATCATGACCGTAATGTTACAAATGATGTGGTAAAAGTTCTCATTGGCCCGTAGTGCATTGATGGACAGTTGTTGGCATGATCATGACCATTAATAAAAATACAAATATTCTTGGCCCGTAGTGCATGAATAATTATGGTCGTGATACTAAAGAATATCCTTGGCCGTAGTGCAGGGGTGATTCGATGATGTGGAATATTTATTAAGCTGAGTCTCAGCGATAACAGTGATGAAAAACCTTTTAAATCATAAAAGATAGTAGATTTTATTTTCTACTTGACTCTTTTAATGAATTGCTTGTTTCGCTACAGTTAAACTTGATGTCTATTATATTTTATCAGTTTAACATTGTTAGAGACTAATGATAATTTATTCTGCATTATCTTAGTCATAATATTTCTTATTGAGCTGGTTGAGCTCACCCTTTCTTTCACTGTTGTGACGCCCCCAAAATAGGTATACATCACCCATTCTGAGTTGTCAATACATGGTACAGAAATAACTACAACTTTATTATTACAACAGTAAAACTGTGAGTTTGAATACAAACATTATCTTCTAGACAATATCTATACTCAGATAAATCCTCATCATATTTATTGATACATTATTTTACAAAAATGGTGAGGACTACTAAACAACTCTCTCTAGAACCTTCATTCCATACCCCGACTCGTACTCGCTATATTCTCGCCTCCTGGGAAGAAAAATGGAACAAAAAGGAAAAGGGTGAGCTCAACTAGCCCAGTAAAGAATATTATGACTAAGATAATATACAACAAATTATCATTAGTCTTCAACAGGGAAAAAAATCTAATATAATACAATAGACAACAAGTTTTAAATCAATATTTGCAGCGGAAATAATAATTCATTAGAAGAGTTAAGTAGAGAATACAAACTACTATCTTCTATATATGAATTTAAAATTTCATCGTCTATCTTTTATCCCTGTAACATCAATCAATATATATCTGGAATCAAATATTCATCTTTGCACTACAGGCCAAAGATATTCATCAGTTGGTCATGTTCATCTAAACACCTGTTCATCTTTGCACTACGGGCCAAAGATATTCATCAGAAATCATTCATCTTTGCACTACATGCCAAAGATATTCAATAATATCATCATTTAAGACTGAGGATGATGAAAAATATTTTTAAAGAAACGAATCCAGTGAAACAAAATGACAAGGATTAAGGATTCGTACTTTGTTTTAACCATGTCCAAAAATACCTCAAAAATAATCATAGTGGTGTAAAATTCAAGAATGATCAAAACATGGAAACAATCAAAGCTAGTATCCACAATAGATATTTTAGACGAAAAAGAAAATTTTTATTTTTCGATGAATAGTGCCGTATTCATGAATAGCGTCGTATACGTGAATAGTGTCGTATACGTGAATAGTAACTTCGACACAAAAAATTTCAAATTTGATTAAAAGTTCAGATCAATACTTCGGCATAATGATATTAGAAGAAATAATATCATTTTAAAAAAATAATATCCCTTACCTCGGAAGATCAGTATTTCTAGCTGAAACACCGGATATAGGCTATGACTTGAACTTGCACCGTATAGCAATACCCAAAATATAATCAAAATACTCACATGAATACGCTCGATAATATAGAGAGAGAAAACTTCAGTTTCTGGTGTGATTTTCAATTCTAACCTAAGCACCCTATTTATAGGAAAATGCTTAGAACACCAAAGTAGAAAATTTAATATAATATTAATATATATAAAATTTTTTCCTACGCACACTCTTATAAACTAAAATCAGCTCATTTCAACAACCAACCAAGCCCACCAAACATATCAAAAACGTTTTTTCTAATTTAAAATAATTTAAACTTCCAAAAATCAATTATTTGGGAACTCCGGAACTTTAATAATTCATAACAAATAGCCCTTTTATCTGAAAATTCTAATCTCACGGCTTTTTATAGGAAATTCAATTCTCTACAACTTTGCAGAAGAAAGTTTTTCCAAATTCCAGATAGAAATTGATTGAAATCTACAAACGGGAGATTTTAATGGCTATAATCAAATTTCGGTCAATAATTGTGTCCACCAACGCACAAAATATGTGTTAAACATTTAATGCCACAAAAATACTCTTCTTCCTCATATACTCATATATCCCACATTCATTATAAAAATATCACCGTTAATATATTATTAAAATAATATATTTAAATGAATTATTTTATCAGAAAAAGATAAAATATTAATTTTTAACAATTGTCACATTAAAAATTTTCTCCATCTATATTCACATAAAATTAATATTTTCCTCATCATATAAATTAATAATTAATTATTCACAAATAATATTACAGAATCACAGTACTGACAACCAGACCGTTCCCTGGAAAGAGGGGGATTTTCAATAAGGATCTCTCCTTACCGGCACGCAATTAGGTGACCAAACCTCTCATTAGACAGAATTTTCTAGACATTGCAAATAATATTTTCTAATAATATTGTTCAGATAATATGAATTATTGCTTCGATAATGGAAAATACTGTGTAGTGACAATTATTGAAACAACAGTAATATAAAATATCATTTCAGCAATTATTGAATCAATAAAATAAAATACTGAATAGTAATTACTGTAACCATTATTGAGTAGTGCCTTTTTACGTAAGAATCAATAATTGGTGCAATACCGTGTGCTACTGTGTTTTAACCACCGAGTATTTTAATAGTATTAACGGTAACAACTACGCCGTTATTTTTAAATAACTTATATTTGTCGTTTTCTTCATCTAATTGTTTTCCGTTATGGGGCCCACACATGGCTGCGCCGTCGTACGAATATTCTCTGACAGTACGAATATTCCACGACCAAACGAATATTCCTCGACAACAATGAATATTTTATAACCACTTGTTTATTTTGAAATATTTGATTATTTTACCAATAACTATCCACATTAATCAAATCAACCCATACTATTTCAAAATAATAATTAGAGAAAATTAAATTTCATTAATAATAAGTTGGGGTCTTACAACTGTTCTCTTCAAGAAATGAGAATATAGCTAGGACGAGTCGGGAAACGGAGTGATGGTCCAGAGGATAACATTAGTAGTCGTCACTATTCTGTGAAATAGTGTGATAATAATTGTAATGAGTACTCCTTTTGAGTTTGTATAATCTCTAGTAGATAATATTTGTATTCAAACTCACAGTTTATGTTTGTCGTATTGTACACGACAGTTGTATTAGTAAGTTCTATTTGAATTCTGTACCATATATCTGACGACCCAAGATGAGTGATGTATACCTAATTTTGGGGGAGTCACATATATAGTTCGCTTCAGGTAGGAGCGAAGCTACGTAGCCAATTATGAGGTGATCAATTGAGCCCACTGAAAAAAATAATTGCTTTATAATATAAAATAAATTTTAAAATTTTTAAGTATTATACATAAATTGACTCCATTAAAATTTTATAATTTTTCTATTATACGGGGTCAAATTGAAAATTTATAACGTTGTCAATAAAATTTTAACCACATATGACTCATATCTTCTCAATATATGTATATCTCTCTCTATATATTTTAAACGAAATAATAATCTAATTTATATTATTTTTAAAAATAATTAATGAATTAATTACTTATGAACAATTATGATTAAGAAAAGTTTATTATGAGTCAATATAGTATATATATATATATATATATCATATATTATTACTTATTATATTGTCATTGTAATATAGTATATATATATATATATATATATATATACGGTCCGGATCAAGAGCATACCCCTTATCCAACTCACCCGAGCTCACCCTCCTTTTAGCGACGGATCCGGCGACGGTTCGGTCATATAACCGTCGTCTATACTTTTAGCGACACTATATGTTGTCCGTCGCTAAAAGTATAGACGACGGTTGTATGACCGAACCATCGCCGGGTCCGTCGCTAAAAGGAGGGTGAGCTCGGGTGAGTTAGATAAGGGGTAAGCTCTTGATCCTTGCTCTATATATATATATATATATATATATATATATATATATATATATACATATATGTGTGTGAGACCCGAAAGTATAAATATATTAAAAAAATGATTCGGGGCACTGCCTCCGAACCCTGCCAAATTATTTGTAACTTAATAATAATTTTGACCCACTAAACATTATTTATGGCTTTCGCCACTGACTTCCCGACGGTCTGAGCGACGGTTTGGTTCGTCGTTATAGGTCAACAAATTAACCGTCGTCATAACCATAACGACAAAACTAACCGTCGCTATAACACAAATATACGATTTACTGTTTTATAACGACGGACTAAATCGTTGTCCGGACCATCGCTATAGGTGATCTACCACTTATATGCATGTTTATTTATAAACTATATTTAAAAGTAAAAAAACATATTAAGTGGCTAATTATTTTTTAAAACTATTTATACGTACTTTTATGAAAATAAACGTAAATATTTATTTTGTCCTTTTGGTTTAAGTAAAATATGAATAAGTAAATATGATCAAATGTATATGCGACCCCTAAGTTTCAATAGAAAAATTTAGATTAATATATTTACATATATAAGGTGTCAAGGTAATATCAATAATACATTTTATCAAAGATCTTTAGGATGACATGTGATGGATTAAGTGATTCATAATCCAAGATTCAAGAAGATATTATTGTGATAATACGTTACATTTTGTATAATTTGATTTGATTAAAACTTAAATTTTTATTAAAGTTTTGATATAATTGTATTCGAGTTATAGAACAAGTGATTAACATAATATTGTATAGTATAAAATAAGGTTCTGATTCTTACTAATAATAACTTCAGTTATAGCGTAAATAACCTTGGTTATGAATATGATGTTTTGTATGGACATTTGGTAGGTTAAGAAATCGAAGAAGTAAATTGTATAATTTTGACTCGAAATTTGACTTTGATTATTATAATATTAATATTATATCCCTCTTGAATTACTTTATTACTATTCAATTTCTACTTCATTACTACTATTTAGTAATATATTATTTTTGAAAATAAGTTATAAATAACTTCTTCAATACCAAACACTTTCTTCAATTTTATTCTTCTAAATACTTCTTATCAATAAAAATTATTTTCTTAATTCAACTTTAATATACTAATTTTTATGGTATAACTTTTTTTGTACGGAATAAAAACTATAAACTCTCTATCTCTAACACAAGTTTAAGACCTAATTACACCCCATTTTTCAACATCGAAGGATGCTACTATCTCTTTGTTATGTTTTCTCTATATACACAAGAATATTTATAGTGTCTACAACTTTCCTCCGTAGTTTTAAAAATCGGATCGAATCGATGGTAGGATAGATAAAAATCGGAACCGATTCACACTTTGGTCGGATTTGGACCACTTAGCTGTTTTTGGTCAAAAACTAGTTGACCACCGGATTAACCGGTAATTCAACCGATAAAATCGGATGGTTGACCCTGTTTTTAATTTTAATTTTATTCTTTTAATATTAAAATTAGCCACTTTTAGTGATATTGTAACTCAATTTTATTATGTTTTAGTTCATAATAAATGGGATTTTAATTTTTTTTTATTAATTATTAATAATATATATTTTTATATATTAATGACGTCACTGGGTCAATAACGGTTCGACCACTGGTTGAACTAGTGATATTTTTTTCGGTTCGATGAATGATCAAGTCTGAAAACCATGTTTTCCCCTTCTATTTCAAAACAGGACTATAGCATATAATAATAATAAATATTTCTACTAAAAATAGAATAGTTCCAAAAAGTTTAAATACATTTTAAACCTTATTTTTTTGGATTTTTTTTTACAATTTAAACGTTAATATTTTATTTTAAGATATTAAACCTTAATATCCCTAAATTTTAATAAATCAAACTTCTTAGCTATCGAATTTAGCATTTTTTACCAAAAAAGTAACGGGACCCAAAATGAGAGTATATAAATTATATTGACTCCATTTTTCTTATTCGTCACCCAGAAATCCCGAGTTAAATTTATGTGTTTTGAAAGATATTTAAAATTATCTATATATTAATATGGGCAATTAAGTATTTTAAGGATTTATATTGATTCATTTTTTTTCATCACACAAAAAACATGTGTTTACACTTTTATGTACTTTCAAAATAGTTAGAGTGAAATTACTCAAAATACATTAATTTAGATCAATTATTACACGTCGACGACCAAAATATTTAATTTATAAAAATTTAAAGACATTAAAGTCAACGTGTTAAAATTAAAACATTAAGGTTCATGTTGTAAAAATCGATTTTTTAAAGATTAAAGGTGTATTTAAACCCTTTCAAAATAAAACTTGTACTAGAAATAAATATTATTTCAAAATAATATTTTTATTAAAAATAAGAGTTTCATTTTATAAGGTAAAAATGGAGTAGAAAACATTTAAATGAGATAACCAAACGCGACCTAATTTTCCCAAGACGATGTGAAATGAAAGTATGAAAGAAACGTATTGAGAATGAGGGAGAGATGAGAATACTTTAATTGGGGGTGGGGGTGGGTGTGGGGGTGGGGGGCGGGCGAGGGTGAAGAAGACGTTTTTGAGCAAAAGTGCGTCCAAGTTCTCTTCATGTAAGACGGTGGGTCCCAGACCCAGTAAAATAATAATAAAAAATAAGAATACAATACTGCTACTAGCCTACTACCTCTTTCTCCTTCTTTCTGCTCCCCTATCAAACAACGGCGCGGACAATCCCATCTCTCTCTAAAAACAAGCCCCCCCTTCTCTCTCTATAAATCTCTATTAAACCCCTCTGAAACTTCCGGTTTTGAAATTTCATTATATTTTTCAGAGACAAACAAAATGCTATGGAAATGGAAGAAGAACTGAGGAACCTTCCTTCTCCTATCTATGTAGTACTAAATTAAATCTCTCTATTTTTTTGCCGGAACTTGAAGGGCTGGTGAAGATGAAAATCCCGTTTTCCTGCACTAAATCACAGATTTATGTTCGAAGATAGAAAAAGTGAACCGGATTTTCTTTGCTGGCAGATCATACTGTTCTCTCTTTGATTATTTTTTTTATTTTTTTTATTTTTTGAGTGGGTTACTGGTATTATAAATGATATGCTAGCTGGTTGGAGATTTTTTTGAGACAAAGGAAAAAAGATGGTAAATGCTGATGGCGATGTACCCGAAGTTGTATGTACATATATACTGCATGTGAATGAGTTATAAGATCTGAAGATTGGTTTGTGATCTGGGGTTTTTTTTTGTTTTCACGCCATGAGTCAAGTCTTTTCAGGTACGCCTCCTATTTTGCCCGCATTACTGTTCTTTGGTTATCTTAAAGTTTAAATTTTGATGGGTAATTGTAAGATTGGGTTAATTTCTTGTTCTGGGTCCTATTTTGTTTTGTTAAATCATGGCTATTTTTCATTCCATGTGTTGTTTAATTGAATGTGTAGATTACTGAGATTAGATAGGTGATTTAGATCATTGAATTTAAAAATTGGATTAATATAGGTTTTTGAGCTGGTTGGTGTGCTAGCTAGCTATTGGGCTTGAATGTTTAATATTATAAATTTGCCAATTGGTGTATGCCAAGATAATCGTGCTATTGCAAACGGATTCTGAATATACATATAATTTTAGATGTATGATTATGTCCTGGAATGGGCCTTTGATTTTTTGAACATCTGTCCCCAGGTAATGAATTTCAGAAGCAAGTGTTTTGAGGATGAAATTGGAGTGAGTTTTGTATCTTCATTTTAATCCATTTGGGTGCAAAAGGATTTGGATTCGAGGATAATAAATGGAGTGATGAGTCTGATGGATGCAATGTCAAAATCCTTAGTATTTGGGCTTTTGATTTTATGGGGGCTTTTCTCCATTTCGGCTGCAAATGATGGGTTTCCTAGGTGTAACTGCGACGAGGAGGGATTTTGGAGTCTTGAAAGCATTTTGGAGTGCCAAAAAGTGAGTGATTTCTTGATTGCAGTGGCATATTTTTCCATCCCGATTGAACTTCTTTACTTTATTAGCTGTTCAACCTTCCCATTCAAATGGGTAATCATAGAATTTATCGCCTTCATTGTTCTATGCGGAATGACCCATTTGCTCAATGGTTGGACATATGGCCCACACCCATTTCAGCTTATGCTTGCCCTAACCATTTTCAAATTGCTCACTGCTCTAGTATCATTTGCAACTGCAATAACTCTTATCACCCTCATCCCTTTGTTACTGAAAGTGAAGGTAAGAGAGTTCTTGTTAATAAAGAAAACTTGGGATCTTGGTCGCGAAGTTGGAATCAAAAAGCAGCAGAAAGAAGCCGGGTGGCACGTTCGTATGCTCACCCAAGAGATCAGAAAGTCACTTGATCGACACACTATATTATACACAACTCTGGATAAGCTATCTGAGACATTGGATCTGCAGAATTGTGCAATTTGGATGCCTAATGAGATTAAAACTGAGATGAACCTGACACATGAGTTGAAAGTGAGGAATATTTCAACAATGTATAATCTCTCCATCCCAATTAGTGATCCAGATGTTAGACAGATCAAGGAGAATGATGGAGTAAAGATACTTGATCCTCAGTCGGCACTTGCTGAAAGAAGCAATGGAGGGACTGGCGAGCCAGGAACTGTGGCTGCTATTAGGATGCCAATGCTGAGAGTTTCTGACTTCAATGGTGGAACTCCTGAGATGATCCAGGCTTGTTATGCAATTCTTGTTTTGGTTCTTCCTAGTGGGCAATTTAGATCTTGGGGAATCCAGGAAATTGAGATAGTAAAGGTCGTTGCTGATCAAGTGGCTGTGGCTCTTTCCCATGCTGCAGTGCTTGAAGAGTCCCAACTTGTGAGAGAGAAACTAGTCGAGCAAAATCGAGCCTTGCAACAGGCGAAACAGGATGCAATGATGGCTAGCCAAGCAAGGAATTCATTTCAGATGGTAATGAGCAATGGACTGAGAAGACCCATGCACTCAATCATGGGTTTGCTTTCCATGATGCAGGATGAGAATTTGAGTAGTGAGCAACAGATTCTTGTTGATACAATGGTTAAAACCAGCAATGTCCTCTCTGTCTTGATAAATGATGTGATGGATACTTCACCAAAGGACAGTGGAAGGTTCCCCTTTGAGATGCGGCCTTTCGGGCTACATTCCATGGTAAAAGAAGCAGCTTGCCTTGCCAAGTGCTTGTGCGCATATAGAGGTTATCGTTTTGGCATTGAGGTTGAGAAGTCACTTCCTGATAATGTTATGGGTGACGAGAGAAGAGTTTATCAGGTAATTTTGCATATGGTTGGGAATCTTTTGAATGGGGGCAATGGACGAGGGTGTCTAACCTTGAAGGTTTTCTCAGAAAGTGGAAGTCAAGGAAGGAATGATCAGCGATGGGGAACCTGGAGACCAAACTCGTCTGATGGGTATGTTTTTGTCAAGTTTGAGATTGGGATTAACAATAGTGGTCCTCAGTTGGAAAGTTCTGGTGACCAGAGAAATTGGACTGGGGGAATTGAGGAAGGCTTGAGTTTTAGTGTGTGCAGAAAACTAGTCCAGGTTGGTTATGCATCTGTGTTTTCAAGTGTGTGTGTGTGTGTAATTTTGAGCAAGTCCTATCCGATTTTTAGACAAACTAGTAATGTGCTCCTTAGAATATGTTTTATGGAGTTCAATGGAACCTATTTGACAGTTTATTAGAAAATCTGTGAAAGATACCTTCTTCTTGAATTAGACCTTCCATTCTTTTCCTTTTACACTATTCAATCATCACTTCTCTTATTAGGTCTGATATTTTTTTGCGACACTTTTTACATTGTCAGATGATGCAAGGGAACATCTGGGTAGTTCCGAATCCAGTGGGTTTTGATCAAAGTATGGCCCTTGTTCTTCGGTTTCAACTCCGGCCATCAATTGTATTGGGCATCTCAGAAACTGGAGACTCATCGGAGCACCCAAATTCGAACTCTCTTTTCAGGGGCCTTCAGATTCTGTTAGCTGATCATGATGATGTGAACCTGGCAGTTTCCAGGAAGCTGCTAGAGAAACTGGGCTGCGTTGTTTCTGCTGTTTCATCCGGATATGAATGCCTTAGTGTCCTTGGCCCATCTGCATCTCCTTTTCAAATAGTTCTTATGGATCTTCACATGCCTGACTTGGATGGATATGAAGTTACTGTAAGAATTCGGAAGTTTAGAAGCCGCAATTGGCCATTGGTCATTGCCTTGTCTGCAAGTGACAATGAGGATGTGTGGGAAAGATGTTTGCAAGTAGGAATTAATGGACTTGTTCAAAAACCGGTTGTCGTGCAAGGAATTGCTGATGAGCTCCGGAGAGTTCTGTTGCAAGCAAACAAGGTGGTCGTATGATGTCTGATTATGGAAAATGTAAGCTAAAGACATGCATCATGCGGTACAGTATATAAATGATGATTGTGGGGTGTACTATTAAGGTTAGTAGAAAATATTACTTCAGCCAACACTCCAATGTCCCTACGAGATCAGTCTTCAGCGAAAGATGTTTCACATACAACATTCAAAGTTTAAATGGTATAGAAAATTCATTTCCTTTCTCCTCCCTTTATGTTGAACCTTTGATATAATATTTGTATTCTATGGTCATTTAGTCTTAAGATCACAACTAATAATTAATTTTCTTAGCACATCAAATGATGAATAACAGAATAAATATGGAGAAATCCTAGGAACTAGAGTGCTACTTTCATGACATCAATGGTACAGCAGTGTGAAGAACATTTGATTATCAACCCAAGGCTATAGTTGATTATGTTGAGGAACATTTGAAAATGACCAGTTTTTGGATTATTAGTGTAGTTATCATAAAAAATACATTTTTTAATAGTAGAGTTGGTTTCTCTAGTATATTTGAGAATGCTCAACAATTAATTTTGTATACTGAAATCTTCAGTTGCAATCAGGTTGCATTCGATGATTTGCATCGGTCCTTATAATCTAGTTTATCTGACATTCAATATTTTCCCTCTTTTGTTGAATGTTGAGCAAAAGTGCATGTACCTTGTATGAATTTCAATATAAAATATAGAAAATCTTGGTTTAATTTGTGATGCACTATTCGTATGATTTAATCTTCACGTGGTAAAATTTGAAATTTAAAAAGATATATTGCCATGTTATTTGTCATGTTTATATAGAATAATGTGTTGGCATCATAAACAAGATATGCTGAAAGTGTTTGATGGACCAAGTTATAACTTGTGATAATTCCTTCTTAATAATCTGAGTTGTCTGCGACTGTCTTAAATGGATCGACTTAGGTCAGGTAAAATATATACATTTTATGTAGATAATTTTTCATAAAATATTTGCATGCTACTGAATAATCATCGTTAGTATATACATAGTATGTTCTTTAGCTTTTTTGTTGCCTCTTGCCCCCTGATTTGCAGATGGTATACAGTAATAATACTAAAAAGCGCAATGGGTGGTTGTGAGATCAGGTTTCTTCTTTTCTTACTATTGAAATGTACTTTTAGCTTTGTTTTCTAGCTTTTAGAAAGAAATAAGGAGGATGGCGTTGTATCCAGATTTTATATTACAACTCAGTAAGTTTGTCGGGTGATTCTCTCTGTATGCGTGTGTGGTTCATACTTGATAACTTCATATCATCTTTTTTGATAAAAATAACAAAAAATTGGTACTATCATGCATGTTTTCCTTTACGAATGACCCATATCACAATAATACATCACCATGCATGTGCATTGCACGTCTTGACAGTTTGTCCTGTTTATACTTGGGAAGCTGGTGGAATGGATGGTAATGGGTTAGATTATGGGTGGGTGGGTCAAACAGATCATATCTCAGGTTCTTCTTCTTCTTCTTTGCGACAATACAAATACTACTGTGAAAACAATATATAGAAGAAAAAAAAGCATGCATGAATCTGAGATTACGTATATAGACACTTGCTGTTTCTCTCAGTGGTAGTGCATGTTAATGTTACCGCTCCATTCCTAGATATTTCTGGCCCCCACCCCCAATTGAATTATCATTATCACAGCGTTTATATATATATATATATATATATATATATATATATATATATCATGTCCATATCAATGTGAAATAATATTATTTTGAAAGAAATGGACATGATATGTTGAGAATAATATTGTAGACCTCGTATAGGTATAGAGGCTAAAAAGCACATGATCATTTTCTTGTTATATGCTCATCCATCATTCATTACATTTTTGATGCTATGAAATATTGGTGGTATTATTGTACATGTGGATAGATCATTAGGTGCAACAAGGTTGGTGAGTCCTTGTCAACAACACCTATATATATATATATATATATATATATATATAAATCACAGCCGATCCTGTCCGGACTCCCGAACAGGACTAAAATGCGAACCCCAAAATTTATTTTATTTTTGTTTTTTTTAAAAAAATAACTAAAAAAAAATTTAATATTTTATGGAACTGAAATTTTTTCATAATACAATGTTTTAGGGTTGATTTGAATATTTATACCAAAAAATAGTGGTACAGTCTGTACAGACTGTAAATACATGTTTTGTTATACATATCCAAGTCACGTCCAAAACACTGTATTATGAAAAAATTTTAATTCCATAAAATATTAATTTTTTTTAGTTGTATTATAAAAAAATAATTTTGGGGTCTGCATTTTAGTCATGTTCGAAAGTCCGAACAGGATCGGGACTCATATATATATATATATATATATATAGAGACCGGATTCCCGCATTTTAATAAAATTCGTACCTTTTTTTTTTGATTTTTTTTAAAACAATTAAAAAAAATAATTAAAAAATTATGGAACTTGAATTTTTACATAATACAGTGTTTTGGGTGTGATTTGGATACGTATAACAAAACATGTCTGTAGAGCCTGTGAAGACTGTACATACATTTTTTGGTATAGGTATCTAAATTACGCCCAAAACATTATATTATGGAAAAATTTCAATTCCATAAAATATTAAATTTTTTTTAGTTGTTTAAAAAAAAAGCAAAAAAAAAAGCAAAAAAAAAAAGTCTGTCTTTTAGTAAAATCCAAATTTTTTGATAAGATCCTTGTTGTATATATATATATATATATATTTATATATATTATGATGGCTTTTTTTCACCTAGGTACACCACCCTCAATATTTGGTCCCCCCTCCCTTTATCTTTCTTTCAATTCTCAATTGTATTAGTTTCTGTACGATTGTGGCTAGTAGTGGTAGTTTTTTTTCCAATGTGTGTTTTATGAACATATTTGCCCGTCGAATTATCCTATTATATTATATAAAGAGAATTCTCAACTCTCAAGCGAACTAAAAAAGAGCGAACTAAGAACGAACCGGCTATAACGACGATTTTTTTTCGTCACTATATATATATATATATATATATATATATATATATATATATATATATCAGTCCGCTTCTCCAGCGAACTAGAAGGAGCGAACTAAGAACGAACCGGCTATATTGACGATTTTTTTTCGTCGTTATAGTATAGAATGCCGATTTTTTATGCTATAACGACGGGAAAAACCGTCGCTATAGCCGGTTAGCTCTTAGTAAGCTTCATTCAGTTCGCTGGAGAGAGCCGAGCTATATATATATATATATATATATATATATATATATATATATATATATATTGGGTCCCCATCTTTGACAATTTGTTGTTACAGACACTATTCTAATAATTATAATCCTAACAGTTGATCATCATAATAAAATGTTTAGATTAAAAGCAATTTAATCCTTGACGCTAGACCTTCTGAATCTTTTATTATGACGATTAATGGTTAGGATCAAGTTGTTGGATTAGTGTATGTGATAACTGGTATGAAACTTATGTGTGTGTGTGTGTGAGAGAGAGAGATCCTCAATCTGAAACCTCAGTTGGAGTAAGATTTACCTTTTATTTTTTTTATTGGAAAGGAATAAAAGTGTCAAAGTGGTCTGTATTTGAATATATAAATATTAAAACTATAGTAGAATATAATATGCAGGGTGAATTATGGCAATCCCTCAGATTCTGTAGAAATTGAGCAAGTTGATAGAAGGTAAACATCATTCTCGAGAGCAACTTTCAACACTATTTTAGTAAGAGTATGCATAATCTTATGTGCACTGATTGTGGACAACTAAGAGAAATTACAAGTACCACCTCCATTACAAATTTAAAAATTCCACGTCCAATTATCATGTCCGCATAGATGAACTCTTACAAATTATAGGAATTGATATTTTCACATATTAAAATGATATTTTTACACGAGTCTCTCACTCACTATTTTCAATTTTAAAATTTAAAATTGAGGGTATTCATTAAAAAATATGAAATGATAAATTCAATAATGAGTTTAGATAATTTATAATATTTATCATTGTATTAACTAAAAGTAGAGGTATTTATGTCAATTTTAAACTCAAAAATATTTTAAGTTAACATAAAAAAGTCAACAGTGATGTACTATTTTGAAACTTGACAAGTATAGTATATATATGGGTTTTCTTATTAAAAATATAAATTTCTCTCAATAATGCACTTCTTTGTTTTGACTTGCATCAAATTAGATATCTACTACTTTGTTTTGACTTGCATCAAATTAGATATCTAGGGCATCTAGATCTTGGACTATATAGGTTTTCTCATAATTTTACCCTCATAATTTATTATTATTTTTTGAGTAAAATCTTTTGTCGTTGGCTGTTAGAGGATAAAATTACTATAAAATAACAGTCAATTCGACAAAGAGGCTAAAAATATTTTTTAAATTAAAATTATTGGTATTTTGGTCACTCTTAAACTTTACGTCTACTTTTTGATGCTTGGTGAATTTTTTGAATATTTCATTAATTTATATTTTTTCTTCAAATTATTGAAATAAAATTGAAAGCCCATACCAATTTTTTTTTTATTTTATAATAATTTTAATAAACTTTCTTCTAATAAATACACTTTCATTAACAGCTCTATTTTTTAAAAGTGGTTAATCTCACCCCCAAATTGACACTAACATAATTAAAAATGGGAAAAAAATAAATTAAGGAAGAAGCATATCATTATTGGTTTTTTTTTTGGCTGTATTAGGAAACCATTATTTGGAACAAAGTTCATTGAATTTAAGTTAATTAAATTATAATCAAACCCACTGAAGCAGATCACGGAGATAGATTTTGTCAGGTAGACCTTTTTATAAAAACTGATTATTTTAATAAAAGTTAAAAAAAAGCCAATCTATTTTTTGATAAAGAGAAGTTTTTCCGACCGTACAATCAGATTATGTATCTTTCAATAACAGGATTACGCCTACGGTTTGTAGACAATATGCTTGATGTTAGTGAAAGTCGATCTCCGATTTTACGGTTGATCCCACGTTCTCTCTTAAACCACTAAATCAAACAGTGTGGTTCAAACAAAGCCACTCTAACATGCATCCTCTCACTTCACTAGTAGGAGGAATCTTTCAAATCAACAAAATATTCCAAATCAAGTAAAATTAATAATAAAATAACAAAACAAGGAAATTCTTTGAAAATAATTAAACAAGTGGTGCAGCTTTAGTAATATGGAGTCATTCATTCCATTAATGATTGATCAAATGTTATCTTCACTTAATTAATGAAACTAAACAAGTAGATCAAAATTTTATACAACCAACTCCATATATAACCTAACCAGTAACCACCTACTTTAACTATATGAGTTTCTGCTTAAGAATTTGTATTGAAATTTATGTCATGTAATTCGATTCTGATATTTTTTTAAAATTATTGTTCTAAAAATTTACTTGGGTCAAAATATATAGATGCAATTTAAACTCTTTCTCTAGGTTTTCACACTAATATACAAGTCTATGGTTATTGGAGTTGTATACAAATTTTTCGATTTTTATTAAAATGAATAGCATTTTGTTTTACTATTCTTTTTTTCTTTTTCATCTAAGGATGCATAAAAGGCCTGCGGTCTGGCCCAATCTTGAAAATGCATGGCCTGCTCTGGGGTTTGGCCTGACCTGAACTTGGGCCTGGCTGGGCCTGAGACCTTACATTAAAAAATCATGTAAGTCTTAGGCCATGCCATACCTCAGATCAGGCCCAGTCAAGCCTGGTCAGGTCAGACCAGGCCGACATGTTGTGCATGCCTACTTTCACCCCAAAATAAAGGCTTATCAAAAAGTAATACTTCCTCAGTTTTAAAATATAAGACTAATATTTTGAGTTAATTTGAGATATTTTTTATTCAATCGCGTGCGTGTGTGTGTATATATATATATATATATAAATTTCAAACAAAATAAAGATAAAAATTATAAATGTGTAAAAAGTAATTTTAATAATTTTTTTTTTTTAAAATAAAATGAATCATATGAATTTTAAAATTAAAAATATCTCATATTAATTTTAAAAAACTTGATCTTACGTTTGGGAAATAAAGGGATTAAGTGATATGATATGGTGTTCCAAATCTTGTTTAATGGATGTTAAATTTAGCAAACAATGTTGTGATATATTTATGGGTACACTATTATTAATTGTATAAATATTTTATAAGTACTGTAATTTTATTTTAAAAATATAATAGAATATGTAATTCATCATATATTTATCGTACCTTCAAAAACAAATTGATGTTCTTGTAAAAATTTCAGTCCACTTAGCTTGAAAATTTTTACATTGGGTCTCAAATTTGTGACAGGGTATATCGCATTGGTCCACAATCCAAATTAGCAAATGGACAAATCTTTAATCTTTACTTTCATGGCCCATCGTTTTAGTAAAACTGAAATTTAGGACACTACAATATGTAGGCCCAACCATCGCATAATTCACTTTCTCAGATACTCTTGTGTCCGTGGGTTCTGTTTACTGTTTATCATACGTAGGCCCAAACTTTAATTAAGATCCTCAGTTCTTTAAGATCGTTCGGAGAGAAATTTAGTCTCGGTTGACACGTAAGCTGGCCCCAAAATATCTTTACCGTTCAAAAAAAAAATAAAAATAAATAAATAAATAAAACTCAATTAAATCTTAGGTTAATGATAAAAATTAGGCGTCTTGTGATTTTTAAGTTCCTCCTATTAGTAAGTTTATTTGATTAAAATAATTTTATTAATTTTGTATTGCATTCCACTTTAAAAAGAAAAAGGAAGGAAAATCAAATGCACACAGGACCATTATTCTTAACTTTTTAACTTTTTTTTAGAACTAAATAGAAATGAACTTCGATCCATTATTTTTAATGACAGTACAAAAAAATAGGTGACAACAATTTAATATATTATTGAGTTTTTTTAAAACATTTATACTTTTTTCGGACTATCATTATTAGTTACAAACATAGAATTGATAAATTTAAGTTGAGTTTGATATTTCAAAACGTCAATCTTAATCGCTAAGAAGCCTAAGATTATGAAACAACTCGGGTCAAATCTTGAGTTCGAAATAAATTTTGGGACAAATTTTTAGTCTGAATCGAATTTATCCAAATAAAGACTTAAATCATTGGCACAATAGTATCTCCTCGGGTCATCTTAGCCCACCCAAAGGTTATGACTGAAGGTATAATTGGTAGACTGAAAGTACTATTGGTAGTAACTTAATTCTTTATATACAAATAAATTTTTTCTATATCTTTCAATGTGAAACTGGGGTCTTACAGGTTACCTGAACTTTTGTCTTCTTGGCAAAATTTGATTATGCAATTAAAATAGGAAATTGATATTTCTACATGATTTTTTGATATTAATTTTCACGTGAAAATCGTCGCTATAGATCTTATAGCGTCAATTTTTACCGTCGTTATACATCTATAGCCACAGTTTTTATGTGAAAATACCAAAAAATCATGTGAAAATATCAATTTCCTTAAAATAATATACATGAGAATTAATACTCCGTTCCAATATAAAAATAAAAGATACAATTTGACTTTTGAGATCAAACGATAACATATTAAATTTCAAAATTAGTATCATGACTCATAAAAATTTAAAATGAAATAAATTTTGTGATTAATATTTTTTCTATATACTATATAATTATAAATAAGGGAATTTATATTTTCTAAGCAAATTTGATAGTTCCACAAGTTACTATTTACCTGAATAGTAAGTGGAGTCCACCCTCATCGAAAGAAGATATTGTGGAACTAACATTTTCTCTTGTTGAAATATCAATTCCCTTATAATAATTGTGTGAACTAAAATTAAATAAATTAACATCAATTTAAATTTTAATATACCATCGTTTGATTTTAAAAGTCAAATTATATCTATGATTTTAAAAGGGAAGGAGTGTTAAACTTTGTTGAGAAGACTGTATCAAACATACATGTAAATGAAAATTTAAATTTATATTTTATTAATGAATAATTAAACATACATGTAAATTAAAAAAATCTTCCTTAACCAAAAAAACCAAGAAGATGTTTCCTTCAGACATTTTATTATTTATTCAAATAAACAAATCAAACTAAAGTCCAACTAGAATTTTATAAAGTAAATTAAGCTGGCAAATTACATGTCCTACTCTTTCTGTGTATCTTCTTGTCGACTAATGCAAGAAGATGCCTTTTACTAATCTTAAATAACTAATTTAATTAAAATTAATTATTAGGATATTTAAACTTCTATAATTAACACTATCAGCACATAAAAGTTGTCATCTGAATGCTAGGACTTAAAATTTTATGGACCATATGTTATTAAATTAAATACAGGTGTAGTTGAAACCCTAAATTTTTAAATTTTATTTGAAAAAATGTATTAATAAATTTACTGATTCTTTATTAATAAATCCATTTTTCTCCTTTATTGATTCTTTTTGACAAATTTACTTATGTTGAGTAAAAAGGGAACTCAATAATTTCTAACAAAAAATTGTTATTAACTTTTTATTTCATACATAAATAATTTTGTAAAGTATGAAAAAGTATTTATATATGTACAAAGAGTAACTTATACAGTGTAAACCAATAATCCGTCTATTTTATATATTTTTCTTAAAAAGATTGTCTTTTTAATAGTATTAATATAAGGAGAATGATCATAGCAAACATATATTATACATACTATTGAAAAGAAGAAGGAACAATCATAATTAGAAATTATTAAAAATACACATGTTATTCCCTACTAATAATAGCGGGCGCTAATCAAAATAATGGTTCAACTTTATCAATTAGGGTTTAGGATTTATTAACCATGATTAATATAAGAGTTTATAAACTAAGATTTATAGTTTATTAATCAAGCCTTAGAGTTTATTAAATCATTTTAAACTAGGATTTAGGGTTTATTAGCCTTATTAACCTCTGGTTAATAAACCCTAAACATGGTTAATAAACCATTAACCCTAGTTTATAAACTCTAAATTTGAGTTTATTAACCTAAACTCTTGTTAATAAAGTTAAACCTTTATTCTGATTAGCGTCTACTACTATAGTAGCGGATGATGTATGTTTTTTTAACTGTTTGTTACTATTAGCAGCAGACGATTGTTTTGACTTTTTTTAATTTCGTCCGTTAATGTTTAAAATGGATGATATGTTGTATGCCTTATTAAGATCTTGAGCAAATACGTGTTATGAATCATTTTCCTTAATATAAATAGCATTATTTTCCCAAGTTTGTTTTTATAATTTAATCAACATGTCATTATTATAATACTTTAAGAAATAAACATTAAAACAAATTAAATATATTCTTAAACTTTATAAACAAAACATTTTCACTTGTTCTACTTAAAAAAATTATAATACCTTCCTGTGTTGTGAAATTATAGATAAACCAAATTAAGAAGAGAACAATATATATTAATAATATTTTATATTCAAGTGGTTATCTACAATTCTTTTGATATCAAATAAAACTCTCGTATGTGGTGTGTCACACCAGCTTATTCCAACACCATTATATATATATCACAAGTTAACCTGTTGCATTAAACTAACTTAAAGCTTCTTAATTTCTTGTGGGCTCCACCATTTATTTGGATGATTACGTACCTTCCAATTACTTTATTTTTAACACTCATCCTTGGATGACCACTTCCTAAGAATATGCCTCATTAAAAATCTTACCAAAGAAAAACCCTGTTGAGAAAAAATTTGGCTAAGAAAAAGAGTTTAATATTCTTGTATAACTTTTAGTGTCATAGGATTTGTAAGACCCCAACTTTTTTTATGAATAAATATTTAATTATCTCTAAATATTATTTTGAATAATAAGGTGTGGATTTGATATAATGCTATAGTTATGGTGATATGTGCAAATTTTGCAAAGTAAGCAAGTTGTCATAAAATATTCGTTTGGTCGGAGAATATTCTTTTTATTGGAAAATATTCGTACGATTGAACAATCATTGGTGGACCCCACAACGGAATTACTGTTGAATATAGAAAGTGACAGAAATAACCTTTTTATAAAAATAACGACAAAACTTTTACCGTTAACTGTTGTAATACCCGGTGATAAAAGTACAATAATACGCGTGATTGCACAGTAGCACACGGTATTGAACAATATCTCTGATTATTGATACTTACTTAAGAAGTCACTCAGTTTTATTTAGTTATTACCACAATAGTTGCTGTATAGTACCTCATATTATTGATTCAATTATTGTCACAATATCATCTACACAATATTTTATATTATTAAATCAATAAATGAAACGACATAATTATTCATATTATTATTTGCATTATTGACAATGTCTAGAAAGTTCTATCGAGGAAAAGGGTTAGGTTATTTAATTGTGTGCCAAAAAGGAGAAGTTTTTATCGAAAAGCCCCATCTTTCCTGTGAATGATCTGGTTGTTAATATTGTCAGTTATAATATTAATGATGAATAAATGTTGAAAGATTAAAAATGTGTTTAGTTATTGGAGCGCGATAATGAGCCAGCCTAACCAAAAGATAATGACCTACAACACGATAATAATCACACTGGTGGCAATGACTATCAGAACAATGATAAACATCGTGGAGAAAATTACCATGCCAGAAATGGTAACCACTTCGGTGGTAATCATGGCCAAGATAATAGAAGAAATGATTCAAGTGGAAAATTCAAGAAGAGAAGATTTAACGATGATGGGAAGACGTCGGCAGCAACACCAGTGCTAACAACAAATTCTAGGGGAGGAGAACGACGGCCAGTTAGATGCTACAGATGCGGATAGGAGGGACACATAATTCCAAACTGTTCACAGCCTTCCAAGGTATGTTTTAGTTGTGGAAAAGACGGTCACATAGCTCGATTTTGTCCTGTAGCAAAATAAAGTCTAGCTGGGACGGTGGCGCCAAAGGCGGATACGAACAAAACAAAGTTGGTGGTTTCAGGAAGAGAGTTTTTTGTTACTTCTCAAAAAGCTAGTAACCCGAACGAAGTTATCACGGGTAAGTTAATCATAAACTCTAGCGAAGTCTATACCTTATTTGACACCGGTTCTACCCATTCTTTTATTTCCCCTACTTGCGCTCAACGTTTAAATTTAACTCCGGAGAAATTAGACTTTGACTTATCTGTTGAAACTCCGTTAGGAAAAACCTTCACTATATGTGTTATCCAAGTCTTGGATGAGAGTCACAGTTTTTAAATGATATTTCTATCATTAATAAATTTCCTGACGTATTCCCTGAAGACTTCCTGGCCTACCCTAGAGTGTGAAATAGAATTTTATATTGACCTCAGTACAACACCCATTTCTAAAACCCTTAAATATTTCTTCAACCAAAACGAACGTATAATGAGCCAAAGACGTTGTTGACTCGAGTTGTTGAAGATTATGACCATACCATTCAATATTATCGTGGAAAAAGTTAACGTGGTAGATGACGTATTGAGTAGAAGACCGTATACAATTACGAGTGCGATAAGACTCACTTCATATGACTTACAAATGATATAGATAGAGTTAAAGACTCTAAGGACCCACATGATGATGTCAAATAATATGAGTAGAATCGACGTTAATCGATAAAGTTAAGCCGCTCAAGCTACACACACAAAGCTGATGAATGTACAGAAGAAGGTTCAAGAGGGCATTATTCTAGAATCAAGAATCAACGAAGAGAGTAAATCTCAACCCTCGATTTAATTGGGCCATTCGAAATCCTCGATCGAGTAGGAACTATGGCCTATAGACTCGCTTTACCGTCAAGTATGTCGCGTGTTCATAACGTTTTCACGTATCGATGTTACGTAAATATGTGGACGACCCGAATCACATTATTAGAACCAGACGAGATAGCAAAAGATTAAACGTATGAGGAGGTACCTGTTAAAATCTTGGATAAGAAGGATCATATTCTACGCTTCAAGGTTATACCTCAAGTCAAAGTTTTATGGAGAAACCACGATGTTAAAGAAATGACCTGGGAGTTAGAATCTGAAATGAAGTCAATGTATCCTCACCTCTTCGACATACCAGGTACGCACCTTAATTTCGAGGGCGAAATTTCATAAGAAGGGGAGGTTGTAAGACCCCAACTTTTATGAATAAAGATTAATTTTTCTCGAAATATATTTTTTTGGATATTATGGTGTGAATTTGATATAATGTTATAGTTGTGGGTAATATTTACAAATTTTGCAAAGTAAGCAAGTGGTTATATAATATTCGATTGGTTGGGGAATATTCATTTTAACAGGAAATATTCGTACGACGACACAATCATTGGTGGACCCCACAATGGAAGTGTTGTCGTATTTAAAAAACGACAAAATTATCTTTTTATAAAAATAACGACGAAAGTTTTACCGTTAAACTGTTGAACTACCCAGTGGTAAAAGAACAGTAATACGTGTGGTTACATAGTAGCACACGATATTGATTATTGATGCTTACGTGAGAAGTCACTCAGTTATACTCAATTATTACTACAGTAGTTGCTGCATAATATCTCTCATATTATTAATTCAATTATTGTCACAATATCATCTGCATAATATTTATTATTAAATCAATTATTGAGACGACAACGTTATTCATATTATTATTTGCAATACTGACAATGTCTAGAAAGTTCTGTCGAAGAGAGGTTTGGTCATCTAATTCTGCGCCAATAGAGAGAAATCCTTATTGAAAAGCCCCCACTTTCCTGGGAATGATTTGGTTGTTAAATATTGTGAGTTATAATATTAATGATGAATAAGTTCGTGTTGATTAAAGATGAAATTGATATTTACATTGTGTTGGGATTATTAGTGTTAGTGAAAATCAACATTTATTTCGATAATAATTGATGTCTGGAGGTTATATTGACCAATCGGGTAATTGATCGGATAAATGAGAAATTAATTGCTATAAATTCACATGCTTATAACTATTTATTCACATGTGTGTACTATTGATTCACATGCATGTAGTATAAGGGGAGTTGGTGCAAGATTAATAATACTTGCATGACTAAATTAAAAATAGAGGTATAAATGAAGGTACTATACTGTAATTATTTTTTTTACATGTATAGAACTATTTGTTCACATGTATGTACTATTGATTCACATGATGTACTATTAGAGGAGGTGGTGTGAGTTTGATAATACTTGTAGGACTAAATTAAAAATAAAAGAAAAGATGAAGGTACTATACTGTAATATGTCGAGCCCCAAAACGTGTAATTATAGAAACTATGTTTTCCTATAAATAGAAGCTCATTCTTCTTTCATTCTCACCAATTCACTAAGACTCACAATATCAATTATAGAGATAGAAGCTATAGAGTGAGAAGCTGTAAAGAGATAGAAGAAGAGAAGTCTGCTACTTCACTATTCCAGTATCCAATCTTCTTCTGAGGTAAAAGGTATTATTTATTTCATATTCTGAAGAGATATTATTTTTCGTATTCGTATGAATATTATTTTCATTCAATATTCGTAAGGAATATTATTTGTTGTATTCGTAAGGGATATTATTTGTTGTATTCATAAGAGGTATTATTTATTTCATATTTAGAAGATATATTATTTTTCGTATTCGTATGGATATTATCTTGGTTCAATATTCGTATGAAATAATATTTTTTTCCATACTCTGTAGTATGTAAGTAATATTATTTCGTTTTGTATTCCTACTTCTACACTCATTTTGTTGAAGTATTGCTTCTATACTATGTAAAATTAGTAGAATATCCTTGATATTTGTGCTTCATCTAGTATATTTTCATGAAAATATTATTCTGAGCTTTGTTGATAATTATTGATCTTTTCATGCCGAAATACTATTCACAAGTTACTATTCATGAGTTACTATTTACAGGTTACTATTCACCCAATTACTATTCACTCGAATATTATTCACTCGGGTATTCGGGGCACTTTTCATGCCGGAGTACTATTCACGAGTTACTATTTACGGGTTACTATTTACTTAAATATTATTCACTCGGGTATTTAGGGCACTTTTCGTGTTAGAGTACTATTCACGAGTTATTATTCATCTAATTACTATTCACTCAAATATTATTCATTCGGGTATTTGGGGAATTTTTCATGCCGGGGTTACTATTCACGAGGTACTATTTCCGAAGTACTATTCATAGGATACTATTCACGGGGTATTATTCACCCGGAAGATATATTTCTTTTCTGTCAAAATTATTTTTGATACATGAATATTATTCTTGAATTTTACTCCACAAAGAAGTATCATGTTGACAATTTGGATATTTTTAAACTCTGGATAAATTTAAAGTCTTTAATACTTATCCTTGATTTCGTTTGATTAATGCTTATATCATTGTCATCATCCTCATGCTTATATTGTGATGAAAGTCATTTGTGGCTTACGTGCATAGATGGACTATTGATTGGTAAGATTATGATCAGGGATTATTCGGTATAATCATGACCGTAATGTTATAAATGATGTGGTAAAAAATCCTCATTGGTCTGTAGTGCATTGATGGACAGTTGTTGGTATCATTATGACCATGGATTATTCGGTATAATCATGAACATTGATGATTACATGAATATCCTTGGCCCGTAGTGCAAGGATGATTCGATGATGTGGTTTATTTATTAAGCCGAGTATCAGCGATAAAGTTGATGAAAAACTTTTTAAATCATAGAAGATAATAGATATCATGCTCTACTTGACTCTTCTAATGGATTGTTTGTTCCGCTGCAGTTGTTGATCTAAAATTTATTGTCTATTATATTCTATCAGTTGTTATATTGTTTAAGGCTAAGGATAATTTATTCTGCATTATCTTAGTTATAATATTTCTTACCGAGCTAGTTGAGCTTACCCTTTGCTTTCATTGTTCTTTTCAGGAAATGAGAATATAGCTGGGACTTGTCGAGGAACAGAGTGACGGTTCGAGATGGTGGCTATAGTAGTACTCACTATTCTATGAAATAGTGTGATAATAATTGTAATGAGGACTCCTTTTTGAGTTTGAGTACTGTCTAGAAGACAATATTCGTGTAAAAATCTCAATTTTGTTTTGTCGTATTGTATAAAAGAAGTTTGTATTTGATTTCTGTACCATGTATTTCGTGACTCAAGATGGGTGATGTATACCTATTTTTGGGGCGTCACATTTGTTATGAAGTATTTATTATAAATTTGACTTATTACATGGATCCCCACTTACTCATTTTTCAAAATCGTCGGTAGAAAATTATCTCAGTTTTTGTTTTATATTGCATAGTACTGCATAGTGTTGTATATTGATGCATAGTGTTGCATAGTGATGCATAGTAGAAATTGAAAAATTCGCGCCGAATGCATGTGAAAATTTTCTTCTGTTCACCCGTGAGAAAATTTTAAATAGTGCCCTGCCATTTTCCTATAAATAGGATGCTTAATTTAGAAATAAAAATCACAACAGAATTAGAGAATTCTTCTTCTATAATATTGAGCGTATTTCTTTTGAGTTTAAAGAAATTATGAGTGTAGCAAATTATGCAAGTTTTCTTCAAGAATATCCCCGCTATACCAGTCATAAGTACTCTTCTTTTAAGGTAGTAAGAGTGTAGCTGGGTCGAGCGGGGATAACAAGGGAATAATGTGATGGTCCGAGACTGTGGAAGTTTTTTAATACATTATCAAACAACATGAAATGCAATATATAATTGTATTAAGGACTTAAGATGGGTGTGTTGTATTTTATACATCACTTATTAATTGATTTTGGTGAACAACAATAGGGTGATGAGAACCCGACTTTGGAAGCGTCAAAAATACACCCCATTAGAATGAGGAGGACATAAATGTACTAAGAGCTTAAAGGGTGTATTTCCACTATCATACATGATGTCTGACCACATATAAACTCGTGTTATCATAAGATATGGTTGTGCACATCCACTTGCTGACTATATCTATGAGTATTATTTATATAATCTTGGATTATGGTTGGAATATAATTCTCGGTTTGAGACAATAGAGATAATTATATGGCAAGAAGATACCCACCATTGGAATGAATAAGATAGTAATCTTCTCGTTCTTCTTTGGGGTCTTTTGGGTCAACCAAGGTTAATGCTCAAGTCTTATGATATCTATTATAACTTAGATGCATGGTCTCCCATGTACGAAGGCTTCTTTGAGCATTTTCCAAAGATTTTAATTCCTAAAATAGTTATCGACTGTACCTTTATGTAAAGTATCATTGGTTTGGAGTATGAGTATTATTACTTGTATCGAAACTCACAGCTTATGTGTTGTCGTATTTTTCACGACAGTTGTATAAATAAAGTTTGTATTTGAATTCTGTACCGTGTATTTGGCGACTCAGAATGGGTTGTGTATACCAATTTTGGGAGCGTTACATTTGGTATCAGATCTTAGAGATATGGTCTCTGACGGAGATCTGAGACTAGAACTAGGAGGGAAGAGACGAGTAATATCCTTCGCTAGAGTCTGTCCTACCTAAGCTGAATTTTCTTATTTAATAAATTGACAAATTGTGATATATCAATTAACCTTTATTTTGGAGCTGTAATCTGGAATGATATCTGAAATCCAAGAGATGAGCAATGTGAAAATCATGATAAAGAGGAAATGACCTAGGAGTTAGAATCTAAAATAAAAATAAGGTATCCTCACCTCTTCGACATACCAGGTACGTACATCAATTTTGAGGACGAAATTTCATAAAAAGAGGAGGTTGTAAGACCCTAACTTTTATGAATAAAGATTTAATTTTCTCTAAATATTATTTTGAATAATAAGGTGTGGATTTGATATAATGTTATAGTTATGGGTAATATGTGAAAATTTTTCAAAGTAAGCAAGTTGTTATAAAATATTCGTTTGGTCGGAGAATATTCTTTTTTGTCTGAGAATATCTGTACGACGACATAATTATTGGTGGATCCCACAACAGAATGACTGTCGGATATAAGAAAGCGACAAAAATAACCTTTTTATAAAAATAATGGCAAAACTTTTAAAGTTGACTATTGAAATATCCGGTGATAAAAAATACAGTAATATGCGTGGTTGCACAGTAGCACACGGTATTGCACATCATTTCTAATTATTGATACTTACGTAAGAAGTCACTCAATTCTATTTAATTATTGCAACAGTAGTTGATGCATAATATCTCATATTATTGATTCAATTATTGTCACAGTATCATCTGTATAATATTTTATATTATTAAATTAATAATTGAAACGACATAATTATTCATATTATTATTTGCATTATTGACAATGTCTATAAAGTTCTGTCCAGGAAAAGAGTTATATTATTTAATTGCGCGATAGTAAGGAGAACGCCTTATCGGAAAGCCCCCTCTTTCTTGAGAATGATCTGGTTGTTAATATTGTCAGTTATAATATTAATGATGAATAAATGTTGAAAGATTAAAAAAATGGGTTTAGTCAAGTGATTTGAAATAAATAAAACGGGTTTGCCATGAAGTATTTATTATAAATTTGGCTTATTACATGGACCCCCACTTACTCATTTTTTAAAATCTTTGGTAGAAACTTGTCTTAGTTTTAGTTTTATATTGCATAGTGTTGCATAGTGATGCATATTGCTGCATAATAAAAATAAGAAAATTTGTGTTGAAGGCCCGTGAAAATTATCTTCTGTTCACCCGTGAGAAAATTTTAAATAGTACCCTGTCATTCTCCTATAAATAGGATACTTAGTTTAGAAATGAAAATCACACCAGAATCAGATAATTCTTCTTCTATAATATTGAGCGTGTTTTTTTTGAGTTTAAGAAAACGTTGAGTGTAGCAAATTGTGAAAGTTTTCTTCAAGAATATCCCCACTATACCCATCAGAAGTACTCTCCTTTTAAGGTAGTAAGAGTGTAGCTGGGTCGAGCGGGGATAACAGAAAAATAGTGTGATGGTCCGAGACTGTGGAAGTTTCTCAATATATTATAAACTAGTATGACATATAATATATAATTGTATTGAGGACTTAAGGTGGGTGTGTCATATTTTATACATCACTTAATGATTGATTTTGGTGAACAACAATAGGGTGATGAGAACCCAACTTTGGAAGCGTCAAAAATGCACCCCATTAGAATGAGGATGAGAGAAATGTACTAAGAGCTTAAAGGGTGTGTTTTCATTATCATACTTGATGTCTGACCACATATAAACTTGTGTTATCATAAGATATGATTGTTCACATCCACTTGCTGACTATATCTTTGAGCATTATTTATATAATCTTGGAATATGGTTGGAATAAAATTCTCGGTTTGAGACAATGGAGATAATTATATGGAAAGAAGATACCCACCATTGGTATAAACAAGATAGTAATCTTGTCATTCTTCTTTGGGGTCTTTTGGGTCAACCAAGGTTAATGCTCAAGTCCTATGATATCTATTATAACTTAGATGCATGGTCTCCTATGTACGAAGGCTTCCTTGAGCATTTTCTAAAGATTTTAATTCCTAAAATAGTTATCGATTGTACCTTTATGTAAAGTATCATTGGTTTGGAGTATGAGTATTGTTACTTGTATCGAAACTCACACCTTATGTGTTGTGGTATTTTACATGACAATTGTATAAATGAAGTTTGTATTTGAATTCTGTACCGTGTATTTGGCGACTCAGAATGAGTTGTGTATACCTATTTTGGGGGCGTCACAAACATCTTTTGATCCTGATCACCCACCACCGCGTCGACCTCCACCACTGTTTATAGCCATAAATATGCTACTGGAATAACAAAAAGTAACGCATATTAATTTGAATGTAAATTATTTAAATAGTTTAATATGTATATTACTCTTGCATTATTTACTATTCTATAATAATTGTGGAATACACATGTCATCAAACCCGTCATATTCCACATCGATATCATTCTCGGATTCTATATCTTCGTTATCCTCAGTTTCGATATCAGTTTCGTCGTCGTTATCATCCTCAACGACTACATAGTCATTTACGACGTTATCCTCGACATCATTGTCGGTAGGTACATCAACCACTTCAGTTGTCATCACATCTTCATCATTTAGCACTACCTGTTTGGGATTACTAACATATTTTTGCAGTGCTTCATCCATCCCAAACATATTATAAACATCAAATGCACGTGTTTTAGTTGTGATAACTGTATACCAGAGTCTTCTACCATTTACTACATTAGGAGCGTAATACACTTGAGTCGTTTGACTGGATAATATGAATACATCATCAGATCTTAATACCGACTTGATATCTACTGTGACGATTCTATTACGATCAACTTTAACACCTTTTTCAGTATCAAACCAACGACACTTAAATGTAACTACCTTTTTACCCCCGTGACAGTTGAGCACAACCACATCCTGTAAACGTCCATAGTAATTGGACTCAGAATCATTGTAACAGCTTCTCAACACCACAACTCCAGAATTGATTGAGGTGAGTTCATTCAAGTCATCGACCTTAAATCTGTACCCATTCACGATGCAATCGGGAAAAGAACTAGCAATTTTGTAAGGTCCTCGGATGACATCTATAAAACATTCAGAAATGTTCTCTTCTTCAACCTTTTTTCTTAAACCAATATTGAAAATTAGCATTAGTGAATGCTTCCAACTCTGCTGCAGTTAAAGCCGGGTTGGAGGCATACATTACCTCTCGAATGAACAATAATATTAAAATGCCTTAATATATAGATGAGTGCACTTATAAATTATATTAGACGCGATAAATAATTCTTCATACGTGATGTATGATGGTACTTTAGGCATATTTAGAAGCACGTACGTAGATACAATCTTCAAATCATTGTCGATTAAGTAAGTCATCGTCTCATGACCAAATGACTTAGCCGAATATGTGAATACAACTAACTCATCATCAGCATGAGATTGGGGACCGACGACCACATTCCTACTTAAACGGTTGCTTCTTTGAGACAACATTGTCAAAATACAATGAGCAGAAATTGACAAGCTCTTCCTTCGAATAACGTTCAGCAATAGAGCCCTCTACATGAGCTTTATTCTTGACTTTAGGTTTTAATCGATGCATATACCTTAAATACATTCATTAAGATATATATGAGTAGTATATATGAATATGAGAAGAATAAATCACTACAAAAAGATTATATTACCTCTCAAAAGGATACATCCTCCGATATTTCACCGGTCCTTCAAGTTTGAGTTCATACGGTAGATGAATAGGCAGACGTTCCATTATAGTTTGACATGATGAAGTTTTTAACTTCTTTAGACTAATTAAAAATATATAAAAATAAAAAAAATTAAAAATGAAACACAAAAATTAACATTGATATTACCTATGAAAGTTTTGAATCTTGAAGGCAGACAATAAATGCGATGGAGAGATAATAAATATATGACAAGGAGATAACGAAGCTAGGAATCCAGAAATACAAAAAAGAAAAAAGAAGAAATTTTTAGAAATATAAATAACGAAGTTTTGAACATGCTTAATGAATGCTCATTTTTAACCTAGTCAATATTGGTAGGGCCATAAGCATCGACCAACATCTCCATGACATCATAGTCATCGGCGTATGAATCCCGTTGAATTGGTTGGTCTATAGTACTTTTGATCACTTCTATCAACTCAATTGATTCTCCGTGATGAATCCATACAGAGTAACCATCCACAAAGCCACGTAAAAATAAGTCGAATTTAATCTCGTCCGCTTTCTTCCAGATCAGGTTTTTACTCTTGACAAACGGGCATCTCATCTTTTCGTTCGGATCATCAACATGTTCTAGTGCTTTTTTTCAAAAAGTTAGACACCCCATCTTGATAAACTGCGACTAATCTCCACCCATTAATGGGTATCCTACACTACATCCAACTCCGGGCAGCTGACATTTTGAACAGAAAAAAGACACATTCAGTACAAGTATATTCATGTATGTGGTCCATGCATGAATTATATATAAATTTGAAGTATTTCCACTATACAACACATGGGTAAGGCTTCTCTATCCCATTCCTGGATGCGTCTTGTGACGGCCCCAGAATAGGTCCAATCCACACAACCCATTATGAGTCGTCAAATACATGGTACAGAAAAGAACTAAAACTTCATTATTATAATTGTTGTGCAAAATACGACAACATATATGTGACGCCCCCAAAATTAGGTATACATAACCCATTTTGAGTCGCCAGATATCACATTATAAAAATCAATTACAACTTCCTTTATAAAACTGTTGAACTTTCGTTTAGAATACGACCACAGTTAACTGTGAGTTTTAATACAAATGTATGTAACTCTCATGCTGCCTTGACCACAACCATACAATGGTACTTTACAAAAAAGTATAGGCAAAATCTATTTTACAAATTAAAATCTTTGGGAAGTGATCAAGGAAACCTTCGTACATGGGAGGCCATGCATCTAGGTTATAATAGATATCATATGTCCACAGAATTATCCTTGGTTGACCCAATAGACCCCAAAGAAAAATGAAAAGATTACTATCATCTTCTTTCCAATGGTGAGTCTTCTCTTGACATATAACTATTTCCACTGTCTCCAAGTGAATATTATATTTCAAATAAACTCCAAGATCATATAGGTATTGCCCGTAGATATACTCAACAAGTGGATGCGCACAACCCTATCTTATAATAACACGAGGTTGTATGTCATTAGACATCTTGTATGATAGTGGCAAAACTCCCTTCCAAAGTTGGGTTCACCTCTCCCTATTTGGTTCACCAAAATTAAATATCAAATGACGTATACAATACGACACACATATCTAAAGTTCTTAACAAAATTATTTCCATACTATTTAGGGAGAACCTCAATAGCTATAGACCACCGTTCTATTCCCCTGTTATCCCCGCTCGACGACTAGTCCCTGCTACGTTCTCATTTCCTGAAGAGAACAATGAAAGTAAATGGGTGAGCACAACTAGCCCAGTAAAGAATATCATGACTAAAAATAATTTAATTATCAATAGCTTTCGTCAATAATAAATCAGAGATTTAGAACATATGGTATATGATAAAGCTTTTCAACAATAGTTGCAGCGGAACGAGCAATCCATTAAAAGAGTCAAATAGACCATCAGGTCTATTATCTTCTCCATGTTAAAATTCCACCAATAATATTTTATCCCTGTAACATCAATCAACAATTCCTGTCCACAATCATATGAATAACTCATAATCATAATTGTGATTCTGAATTCCCTTTTCGCACCCAGGACGAAGATGATTCTCATCACCTATCTTCACCTGAAATATCACAAATCACGGTTATACCAAATCATAATTCATGGTCATAATCATACTAATAAATTCATCTTTGCACTACAGGCCAAAGATATACAACTGTAAAACCAATAATGCTGAGACTTAACTTAACAAATAATTCACATCATCGAATCACCCCTGCACTACGACCAAGGATATTCGTTAATATCATATCCATGATTTATCCATGCACTACGGCAAAGGATATTCATTATTATCACATCCATGAATTAATATTTCATTGCTGAAACTCAGCTCAATAATTAATCTACATCATCAAATCATCCCTGCACTACAGGCCAATGATATTCTTTAATATCACGACCACGAATTATCCATGCACTACGGGCCAAAGATAATCATATTTTCATCAACGGTCCTGATCATGCCATAAAATAATTCATCTTTTCACCCATGGCCGAAGAGAATCCATAGCTATAATCATACCAAAAACTGTCCATCAATGCACTACGGGCCAATGATGACTTTTTCATTAGTATCATAACCACAAATTATCTATGCTCTACGGGCCAAAGATAATCGTGCTTTTATCAACGGTCCTGATCATGCTATAAAACAATTCATCTTTGCACCCTTGGACGAAGAGAATCCATATTCATAATCACACCAAAAAGTGTCCATCAATGCATTACGGGCCAATGAGGACTTTTACTACGTCATTTGTAACATTACGGTCATGATTTTACCGAATAATCCCTGGTCATAATCATACCAAGTCCATCTATGCACTACAGGCCACAGATGACTTTAACCAAAATATAAATATGAGGATGATGACAATGATATAAGAATTCAATAAAACAAGTTCAAGAATTAATTTAACCAAGAACTAATAACGTCTCATTTACTCGTAACTAGATTATTTTCAAAAAAAAAATACCAAATTAGTCCCAAAAATTATTCTTTTCTGGGATTAAGCATAATATAGTCCCATATTGAACATATATTTTTCTCGAAATTTTTAAAATTCATTTACTATTTTTCAAATATCAATTTCTAATTAATTCCTTAAGAAATTAGCTACCTTAACTTTAACTCCAGAAATTCCCAAATCTTAGCAGGATGTTACACATGTTAACGTGAGCTTTCAGTTTAAATTTCATGGTCATCGGAGTTATAGAACTCCGGTTATAGCGTTTTTCGTCGAAAAAACCTAAATATTGAAATGGTTATAACTTGCTCATTTTAAGTCGGAATGAGCTCAGTTTAGGACAGGAGGTACTTTATACCAAATAATTTCATGTCCAAAAAGGCCAAAGTTATTCTCACAAATTAAGTGGCCGAAACATCCCTTTTAAATTTCTGGGCAGTAGTATTTTTCTCTTTTGCATCTTTTGACTCCTTTGCTAAAGTCAGTCCACACGAAAATCTATAACACCTTTTATAGTGATTCCACTTGGATAAGTTACAAAACTCGTAGATCTAACTCTAGAACTTGACCTCACTCAAAAATTCAAAATATAATAGGAGATATGGTCAATTAAATTTTATATTCCGTTTTCACCAAAATCTGATTTTCAACTCTTTGTGATTTCTAAGAAACTTTCATGTTTTCACATAATAAACAACATAACTCATCATAACACTTACTAATACTCAAAACATATGAGGACATCATGTATACAGATCATTTCCACAATTTAATAAGGAATGAATATAAAGGATCTTTCACCATGCATTTGGTAATCCACATAGACAGGTTATTCCAATAGAATAATAAAGAATGGAATAACATAAGAATTCACCAGGCATGCGATAGACTGAATAGACAGGTTATTCCCAACAAAATAATAAATAATGGAACCAGGTCCGGCGTAAACGCACAGACAGGATATTCTGACATAATAATAAAGAATGGAATAACAACAGAAATCACCATGCATACGGTACTTCGCATAGACATGTTATTCCAACATAATGATAAATAACGGAACCAGGTCCGGCGTAAAATGCACAGACAGGATGGTTCAACAGAATGATAAATAATGGAACCAGGTCCGGCGTAAACGCACAGACAGGATGTTCCAACAGAATGATAAAGAATGGAATAACAGAAGAATTTTACCAAGTATAGGCTAGCCCGCGTATACAGGTTATTCTAATAGAATAATAAAGAATGGATTAACAGAAGTTTTCTTAATGGATAAGAAAGAAATAATACTCCCTACAAGTATAACAAATAATATTCCCTACCTTAGAAGAAACTGGATATTGGAAAAGTGAAGTAGCAGAATACTTTTTTTTCTCTCTATAGTTTCTCTCTCTAGAGTTTCAGTGAATTCGTAAGAAATAGTGAAGGAATGAGCTTCTATTTATAGAAAAATGGAAAGTGGCTCTTGGTCTTAATGAACGGTTAAAATGACTCTTTGTAATATTGAAGAGACAACTACTATTTGTGAAGGGGCAATTAACTCTTGAAACACCGAAGGTGCAAATAACTCTTGAAACACCGAAAGGGCAAATAACTCTTGGAAAACTGAAGGGACAAATAACTCTTCGAAAATTGAATGTACAAAAAACTTTTGGAAAACTGAAGGGACAAATTACTATTAAAACTTTAAATCAACGATCCATATTGATTTACTATTATAATTTCAACCAACGGTCTGAAAAATCAGCACATCTCCTCATGAAATAATATTGTACCCAAAAATAATTTGGACCGATAAGAAATATATTTTTTGGGTGAATAGTACCCCATGAATAGTACTTCGGGACCAGTACCCTGTGAATAGTACTCCGACACAAAAATATCCCAAATACCCAAGTGAATAATACTAAAGTGAATAATAACCGGGTATTTTATGACAACTTGTCTACTTTAAATTTTTTTTCAAATATCACCCTTAACTTTAAACTTTTATCAATTTAACTATTTACCAAACTAGAAAAATTGAATACTTTTATTTCATAAAATTCGGGGTCTCATAATCACCATTCCTTATGAAATTTCGCCCTCAAAATTTATGTACGTACCTGATATTCGAAGAGATGAGAATACCCTGCTTTCTTTTCGAATTGTACCTTCCCTGTTATATCCTCTGTATCATGATTTTTCTATTGCTCATCTCCTGTATTTCAGATATCATTCTAGAATATATCTTCAAAACAAAGGTTAATTGACATATCACAATTTGTCAACTTATCAAGTAAACAATTTCAGCTTAGGTAAGTCACAAACTAGCGAAGTATATAACTCGTCTCTCCCCTCCTAGTTCTAGACTCTTATCTCCACCAGCGACCATGTCCCTAAGCTCTGATACCAACTGTGACGCCTCCAAATTTAGGTATACATCACCCATTCCGAGTCACCAGATATCACATTATAAAAATATATTACAACTTCATTTATACAACTGTTGAACTGTCGTATAGAATACGACCATAGTTAACTGTGAGTTTTAATACAAATATATGTAACTCTCATGCTGCCTTGACCACAACCTTACAATGGTACTTTACATAAAAGTATAGGCAAAATCTGTTTTAAAAATTAAAATCTTTGGGAAGTGCTCAAGGAAACCTTCGTACATGGGAGGCCATGCGTCTAGGTTATAATAGATATCATATGTCCACATAATTATCCTTGGTTGACCCAATAGACCTCAAAGAAAAACGAGAAGATTAATATCATCTTCTTTCCAATAGTGAGTCTTCTCTTGACATATAACTATCTCCACTGTCTCCAAGTGAATATTATATTTCAAATAAACTCCAAGATCATATAGGTAGTGCCCGTAGATATACTCAGCAAGTGGATGTGCACAACCCTGTCTTATAATAACACGAGGTTGTATGTTATTAGACATCTTGTATGATAGTAACAAAACACCCTTCCAAAGTTGGGTTCACCTCACCCTATTTGGTTCACCAAAATTAAATATCAAATGACGTATACAATACGACACACTTATCTAAAGTTTTTAACAAAAAAAATTTCATACTATTTAGGGAGAACCTCAACAGCTATAGACCACCGTTCTATTCTCCTGTTATCCCCGCTCGACGACTAATCCCTGCTACATTCTCATTTCCCGAAGAGAACAATGAAAGTAAAATGGTGAGCACAACTAGCCCAGTAAAGAATATCATGACTAAAGATAATTTAATTATTAATAGCTTTCGTCAATAATAAATCAGAGATTTAGAATGTATGGTATATGATAAAGCTTTTCAACCATAATTGCAGCGGAACGAGCAACCCATTAAAAGAGTCAAATAGATCATCAGGTCTATTATCTTCTTCATGTTAAAAGTCCACCAATAATGTTTTATCCCTGTAACATCAATTAACAATTCCTGTCCACAATCATATGAATAACTCATAATCATAATTATGATTCTGAATTCCCTTTTCGCACCCAGGACGAAGAAGATTCTCATCACCTACCTTCACCTGAAATATCACAAATCACGGTTATACCAAGTCACAATTCCTGCTCATAATCATACTAATAAATTCATCTTTGCACTACAGGCCAATGATATACAACTGTAAAACCAATAATGATGAGACTCAACTTAAAAAATAATCCACATCATCAAATCACCCCTGCACTACGGCCAAAGATATTCGTTAATATCACATCCATGAATTATCCATGCATTACGGCCAAGGATATTCATTATTATGACATCCATGTATTAATATTTCATTGTTGAGACTCAGCTCAATAATTAATCCACATCATCAAATCATTCCTGCACTACAGGCCAAGTATATTCTTTAGTATCACGACCACGAATTATCCATGCAGTACGGGCCAAAGATAATCATGTTTTCATCAACGGTCCTGATCATGCCATAAAATAAATCATCTTTGTACCCTTGGCCGAAAAGAATACATAGCCATAATCATACCAAAAACTGTCCATCAATGCACTACGGGCCAATGAGGACTTTTTCATTAGTATCACAACCACAAATTATCCATGATCTACGGGCCAAAGATAATCGTGCTTTTATCAGCGGTCCTGATCATGCTATAAAATAATTCATCTTTGCACCCTTGGCCGAAGAGAATCAATAGCCATAATCATACCAAAAACTGTCTATCAATGCATTACGGGCCAATGAGGACTTTTACCACGTCATTTGTAACATTACGGTCATGATTATACCGAATAATCCCTGGTCATAATCATACCAAGTCCATCTATGCACTACAGGTCACAGATGACTTTCAACAAAATATAAATATGAGGATGATGACAATGATATAAGAATTCAATAAAACAAGTTCAAGAATTAATTTAACCAAGAACTAATAACGTCTCATTTACTCGTAACTAGATTATTTTCATAAAAAAATACCAAATCAGTCCCAAAAATTATTCTTTTCTGGGATTAAGCATAATATAGTCCCATATTGAACATATATTTTTCTCGAAATTTTTAAAATTCATTTACTATTTTTCAAAAATTAATTTCTAATTAATTCCTTAAGAAATTAGCTACCTTAACTTTAACTCCAGAAATTCCCAAATCTTAGCAGGATGTTACACATGTTAACGTGAGCTTCCAATTTAAATTTCATGGTCATCGGAGTTATAGAACTCCGGTTATAGCATTTTTTGTCGAAAAAATCTAAATATTGAAATAGTCATAACTTGCTCATTTTAAGTCGGAATGAGCTCAGTTTTGGACATGAGGTACTCTATACCATATAATTTCATGTCCCAAAAGACCAGAATTTTTCTCACAAATTAAGTGGCCGAAACATCCCTTTTAAATTTCCGTGCAGTAACATTTTTCTCTTTTGCAGCTTTTGACTCCGTTGCTAAAGTCAGTCCACACGAAAATCTATAACACCTTTTATAGTGATTCCACTTGGATAAGTTACAAAACTCATAGATCTAACTCTAGAACTTGACCTCACTCAAAAATTCAAAATATAATAGGAGATATGGTCAATTGAATTATATGTTCCGTTTTCATCAAAATCTGATTTTCAACTCTTTGTGATTTCTAAGAAACTTTTATGTTTTCACATAATAACCAACATAACTCATCATAACACTTACTAATACTCAAAACATATGGGGACATCATGTATACAGATCATTTCCACAATTTAATAAGGAATGAATACAAAGGATCTTTCTCCATGCATTTGGTAATCCACATAGACAGGTTATTCCAATAGAATAATAAAGAATGGAATAACATAAGAATTCACCAGGCATGCGATACACTGCATAGATATGTTATTCCCAATAAAATAATAAATATTAGAACCAGGTCCGGCATAAACGCACAGACAGGATATCCCGACATAATAATAAAGAATGGAATAACAACAGAAATCACCATGCATGCGGTACTTCGCATAGACAAGTTATTCCAATATAATGATAAATAACGGAACCAGGTCTGGCGTAAAATGCAAAGACAGGATGGTCCAACAGAATGATAAATAATGGAACCAGGTCCGACGTAAACGCACAGATAGGATGTTCCAACATAATAATAAAGAATGGAATAATAGAAGAATTTCACCAAGTATAGGGTAGCCCGCGTATATAGGTTATTACAATAGAATAATAAAGAATGGAATAACAGAAGTTCTCTTCATGGATAAGAAAGAAATAATACTCCCTACAAGTACAACAAATAATATTCCCTACCTTAGAAAAAACTGGATATGGGAAAAGTGAAGTAGCAAAATACTTTTCTTCTTTCTCTCTATAGTTTCTCTCTCTAGAGTTTTAGTGAATTCGTAAGAAATAATGAAGGAATGAGCTTCTATTTATAGAAAAATAGAAAGTGGCTCTTGGTCTTAACGAAAGGTTAAAATGACTCTTGGTAATATTGAAGAGACAACTACTATTTGTGAAGGGGCAATTAACTCTTGAAACACCGAAGGGGCAAATAACTCTTGAAACACCGAAAGGGCAAATAACTCTTGGAAAACTGAAGGGAGAAATAACTCTTGAAAAACTGAAGGGACAAATAACTTTTGAAAAACTGAAGGGACAAATAACTCTTGGAAAACTGAAGGGATAAGTTACTATTAAAACTTTAAATCAACGATCCATATTGATTTACTATTATAATTTCAACCAACGGTCTGAAAAATTAGCATGCATCTCCTCATGGAATAATATTGTACCCAAAAATAATTTGGATAGATAAGAAATATATTTTTTGGATGAATAGTACCCCGTGAATATTGCTTCTAAAATAGTACCCTGTGAATAGTACCCCGACACAAAAATACCCCAAATATCCGTGTGAATAATACTAGAGTGAATAGTAACTGGGTATTTTATGACAACTTGTCTACTTTAATTTTTTTTTTCACATATCACCCTTAACTTTAAACTTTTATCAATTTAACTATTTACCAAAATAGAAAAATTGAATACTTTTATTTCATAAAATTCCGGGTCTCACATATATGCTGTGAGTGTAAATACAAATATTGTCTTCTAGACAATATCTACACTCAAATAAGTCTTCATTGTAATTATTGATAAACTATTTTACAAAATAGTGAGGAATGTTAAAATAATTGTCTGGACCCATCACTCTACACCCCGACTAGTTCTCGCTATATTCTCGCCTCATGAAAAGAAAAATGGAACAAAAGGAAAAGGGTGAGCTTAACTAGCCCATTAAAGAATATTACGACTAAGATAATGTAGAACAAATTATCGTTAGCCTTCAATAATTCAGATAAAATATAATGGACAACAAGTTTTAGATCAATATTCGCAGTGAAAATAACAATTCATTAGAAGAGTTAAGTAGAGAATGAAATCTACTATCATCTATGAATTTAAAAGTCCATCATCAATATTTTATCCCTGTAACACCAATCAATATATATCTTGAATCAAATATTTATCTTTGCACTACGGGCCAAATGTATTCATTTATATCACTAGTTAGTCATGTTTATCTCAACACCTCCCATCCCTGAACTACGAACCAAAGATATTTATCAGGTAATCATACATCTTTGCAGTACAGGCCAAAGATATTCATCAAGTATCACCATTTAAGACCGAGGATGATGAAAAATATCTTAAAGAAAACGAATCCAGTGAGATAAAAGGACAAATATTAGGGATTCGTACTTTAGTTCATCCAAGTTCAAAAATACTCCATAATAATCAATTGTGGAGCAAAAATTCAAGAATAAAGATCAAAACATGGATAAAATCAAAGATACTAACCATAATAGACAACTTGGACAAAGAAGAGAAAATTTTATTTTTCTGTGAATAGTGTCGTATTCGTGAATAATGTCGTATACGTGAATAGTAACCCCGACACAAAATGGTAGAAATTCTATAAGAAAAATCATACTTCGTGAATAGTACCGTATTCATGAATAGTGTCGTATACGTGAATAGTAACCTCGACATAAAAAGGTAAAAATTTTATAATAAAATTCATACCAATATTTTGGCATAATGATATTGAACAAAATATCATCATTTACGAAAAAAATAACATCCCTTACCTCAAAAGAACAATACTTCTGACTGGAATACTCACAAAAAATATACTCGATAATATAGAGAGAGAAAACTTATGCTTCTGAAGTGATTTTAAATTCTAACTAAGCACCCTATTTATAGAAAAATGCTAGAACGCTAAAGCAGGCTAAATTAATAAAATATTAATATTCTTTAAAATTTTCCTACGCACACTTTCTCGACCAAATTATCAGCCACCATAAGTGGGGCCCACCAAATTTCAGAATTTTCTATACCAACCAAAAGTGGGGCCCACCCATGTTTTTAATTAAAAATATTTATTTCCAAAACTTTAATAATTTATAGTAAATAGCCCTTTTATCAGAAAAATACGAATTTTATGTCCTTTCTATAGGAAATTTAATTCTCTACAACTTTGTAGAAGAAAGTTTTTCCAAATTCTAAACAAAAAATGTCCGAAATCCACATACGGATGATTTTTAATACCTTCAGTCCGACAAAACACTGATAAAACACTTTAACATTAATTCCTTTATTTATATCCACATAAAAATAAATATTTCCTTACCATATAAATTAATAATTAATTATTCACAAATAATATTACAGAATTACCATATGACAACTAGGTCGTTCCCAAGAAAGAATGGGCTTTCCGATAAGGATTTCTCCTTACTGGCGCGTAATTATGTGACCAAACCCCTTTTCTAGACAGAACTTCCTTAGACATTGCCAATAATGCTATCTAATAATATTATTCAATTAATATGAATTATTGATCTGATAATGGGAAATACTGTACGCAGTGATAATTATTGAAACAATAATAATATAAAATATCAACGTAGAAATTATTGAAACAATAAAATAAAACATTGAACAATAATTATTGTAAAAATTATTGAGTAGTGCCTTCTTACGTAAGAATCAATAATCCAAAAATATTGTGCAATACCGTGTGTTACTGTGCAACCACGCGTATTTTTGTATTTTAACCACCAGGTATTCCAACAATATTAACGGTAATAACTATGCCTTAATTTCCGTTATGGGGCCCACAAATGGCTGCGCCATCGTACGAATATTCTCCGACATCAAGAATATTCCACGACCAAACAAATATTCCCCGACAACAATGAATATTTTATAACCACTTGCTTATTTTATAAAATTTGCACATTTCACCCATAACTAAAGTATTATATCAAATTAACACCTTATTATTCAAAATAATAATTATAGAAAATTTGATTTTATTTATAAAAAGTTGGGGTGATCTTACACGTCTCCTCACTAGTGCCAATATGTTGAGCACGTTTCATCTGTTTCAAGTAAATTTCGGCAGCACCTCCCCATGGTCTCCAAGTATACTAAATAAATTATGATAACTTAATTTAAGTATGCACTTGAATAACATGTAGAGATAACAATAAAAAAATCCTCAAATAACAAAAATGTTCCGTTTCGTATTGGAACCAGTTTAAGTGAGAGACATAACATTCAGTAACAATCCAAAATTGGGGACTATTAGACATTCACTCCTATTGGTGAACGTCAAACGTGTTTCTAAGCAAATGTATATATTGGAGTTTATTGATGATTATGGCAAACTAAGCAAATACTACTTAGTTTAATAAAACTCCTACATATACTTTATAATATGTCAAACATATTTAATCTACTTTAATTTAGATGTGGAAAATTATATAAGTATTTACATGTTTCAAGCATTTTCAATTTACTTTAGTTGTAGAAGACTAAGCAAGTACTACTTAGTATTTTATTTTATTTATTTTCATTTAATTTACTTTAGTTGTGGAAGACTAAGTAAGTGCTACTTAGTATTTTATTTTATTTTATTTATTTTTATATTATATATTTTATTATTTTATATTATATTATATTATATTTTAGTAAATTAAATTTATTTTATTAAATTAAATTTATTATTATGTTTTGGTTTATTTTATTCTATTCTAATTTTTTATTAATTTATATTTATTTTGTATTCTATTATATTATATTAATTAAATATAATTAATTTTATTTATTTATTAATTAGATATGATTTAATGTATTTCATTTAGTTTATTTTATTTTCTTTAATTTAATTTCTATCACATTATCTTATATTATTTATTTTATTATAATTTATTTTATTATAATTAAATTATGTTATTTCAATTATTTTATTTTATTTTATTTCATTTTAAATTAATTATCTTATTTTATTTAATTTTATTATTTTATGTTATATTATTTTATTTTATTTTATTTTATTTAGTAGTGTTAAAACTAAGTAAATGCTACTTAGTTTATTTTAATATTGGGAAACAAAATAAAATACATAAATAAAATAAAATAGGGCCCACAAATATTGCAATTGAACAATTTTGACAAAAATTCCATCGGGAATTCTGTCAAAAATAACAAATTTACAAAGCAAGCCAAAACTAAATTGTAGGATATATCATAACAATACTAAGCAAATACCAAAATCAATCCAAATTGAGTTAAACAATATCAATGAATCATAAAGAAATGAAATCTCATCATCAATGAAATAATATATAATTTCGAATGGACTGATAAAATACAAAATCAGTCCCATAATTGTCAAACACCTACCTAAGAATTGCAACAATTTGCAGAAATTAAACAATCCCAATTTTCAGAACAAAAATAATCCCAAATTTCAGCAACAAAATTTGTAGAACATAAATAATGCCAATTTCGTAAATAGTTTAAATTATAAATTATGTTCTAATTTTAGCAATTTCACCAACAATGGATATATAGTAGGAGTAATTTAAAATATATATTTCACCAAAATTATTGACGACAGAGTAGTGATGAATGACGGAGGAGAAGGAGGTGAACTACTGGCAGCAGAGTAGTGAACGACGACAGCGTGTTGGACGAGGTGGTTGTGGAGGGAGGATGGGGTGGGGCGTTACCTGTGGTACAAGTCGGGGTAGAGGGGAGGGGGGAGTGGGGAGGGGGAGGGGAACCGGTTGAGAGAGAG
>CM035109.1:3008657-3153175 GCA_020205505.1 Panax japonicus | reverse complement strand
TCACAGATACCTTGAGATAAACAACACTATCTCTCTCTTCATATTGCTCCACCAAAATGTATGACGAATATTATGATACATTTTGGTACTCCCAGGATGGATTACAAACGGTGTGTTGTGCGTCTCCATCATGATTTTATACTTTAAATCAGGGTCGTTAGGAACACAAAGTCTGGAGTTGACTCAAAGTATTCCTTCTCCATCGATTCTTGCTTCCGGCATAGCACCTTCTTGCACTTTCTTCCTCATACACATCAGCTCCAAGTCTGTAACTTGAGCAGCTTTAACTTTATCGATTAAAGTCGGTTCTACTTGTATATTCGCCATCATCACATGGGTCCCTGGACTCTTTAACTCTATCTCCATCCTTTGCAAGTCACACAAAATGGGCCTTTGCGTTGACAATATCGCACTCGTAATTGCATATGATCTTCTACTCAATGCGTCAGCTACCACGTTCGCTTTTCTAGGATGGTATTGGATGGTATGATCATAATCTTTCAACGGTTCAAGCCAACGTCGTTGTTGCATGTTGAGTTCCTTTTGAGTAAAGAAATATTTGAGGCTTTTATGATCCGTAAAGATCTCCACCTTCTCCCCATACAAGTAATGCCTCCAAATCTTTAGTGCGAAGACAACAACTGCCAACTCTAGATCATGAGTAGGATAATTACTCTCATATTCTTTGAGTTGCCTTGAGGCATAAGCTATGACTTTTCCATGTTGATGAGAACACATCCCAACCCTTTGCCCGATGCATCACTGTAGATGACAAATCCCTCCGAGCCAGATGGTATTGTTAAAACAGGTGCCGAAATGTGTCACCTCTTCAGTTCTTGAAAACTCTTCTCACATTCTTCGCTCCAACCGAACTTTGTATCTTTCTGAGTCAGCTGAGTCAATGGAGTAGCGATTCGAGAAAATCCTTCCACGAATCTCCGATAATAACCAGCTAAATCGAGAAAGCTACGTACTTCGGTCACTGATTTAGGTTTCCCAACTTTAAATTGTTTTAATCTTTGCTGGGTCAACAGATATTCCATGACTTGATACTACGTGTGTAAGACCCCAAATTATTAATAAATAAAATTTATTTTCCTCAATTTATTATTTTGAAATAGTAAGGGTTGATTTGATTAATGTGGTTAGTTATGGGTAAAATGCGCAAATATTTTAAATAAGCAGGTGGTTATAAAATATTCATTGTTGTCGGGGAATATTCGTACGATGGCGCAGTCTTTTGTGGACCCCATAATGGAAAGCGATTGGATGAAGAAAACGACAAGTATAAGTTGTTTATAAATAACGGCGTAGTTGTGACCGTTAATACTGTTGGAATACCCGGTGGTTAAAACACAGTAATACGCATTGTTGCACAGTGGCACACGGTATTGCACCAATTATTGATTCTTACGTAAGAAGGCATTACTCAATAATTGTTACAGTAGTTGCTGTTCAGTATTTTATTTTATTGATTCAATAATTGCTGCGTTGATATTTTATATTACTGTTGTTTCAATAATTGTCACTACACAGTATTTTCCATTATCGAAGCAATAATTCATATTATCTGAATAATATTATTAGAAAACATTATTGGCAATGTCTAGAAAATTCTGTCTAAGGAGAGGTTTGGTCACCTAATTGCGCGCCAGTAAGGAGATATCCTTATTGGAAAGCCCCCTCTTTCCTGGGAACGGCCTGGTTGCCAGTACTGTGATTCTGTAATATTATTTGTGAATAATTAATTATTAATTTATATGATGAGGAAAATATTAATTTTATATGGATATAGATGGAGAAAATTTTTAAAGTGACAATTGTTAAAAATTGATATTTTATCTTTTTTGATAAAATAATATTTTATTATATTATTAAAATATAATAATGTTGATATTTTTACAATGAATGTGGGATATATGAGTATATGAGGAGGAAGAGTATTTTTGTTGCAAAAGTTGTTTAACACATGTTTTGTGTCGGTGGACCCCATTTCTTGACAAAAATTTGATTATAGCCTGTAAAATCGTCCGTTTATGGATTTCGGTCAATTTCTGTTTGGAATTTGGAAAAATTTTCTTCTGTAAAGTTGTAGAGAATTGAATTTCCTATAAGAAATTGCGAGATTCGAATTTTCTGATAAAAGGGCTATTTATTATGAATTATTGAAGTTCCAAAATAATTAAATTTTGGAAGTTTTAAATATTTTTGTTTAGAAAAACGTTTTTGTCATTATGGTGGACTATTTTGGTGGCTGAAATCAGATTCAAAGGTGTGCGTATCAATAAGTTTTGAAAATATTATTATTATATTCAATTTTCTGCTTTGGTGTTCTGAGCAATTTTCTATAAATATGGTGCTTAGGTTAGAATTGAAAATCACACCAGAAACTGCAGATTTCTCTCTACTTCTCTCTCTATAATATCGAGTGTAATTTATGAGTATTTTAGTCTTTTGACTATTGCTATACGGTGCAAGTTCTTTCAGCACTATATCCAGGCACAGAAGTACTATTTTTTCTGTGGTAAGGGATGTTATTTTATTCGAAAATGATATTATTTCTTCAATATCATTATGCCAAAATATTGGTTGGAAATTTTTATCAAATTTAGAACTTTTTCATGTCGGGGTTACTATTCATGAGTTACTATTCACGAGTACTATTCATGAAGCATGATGATATTTTTTGTGAAATTTCTATCTTTTAGTGTCGGAGTTACTATTCACGTATACGGCACTATTCACGAATACGACACTATTCACAAAAAAAATTAAATTTTCTTTTCTGTGTCCAAGATCGTCTCTTATGATTTCTATCTTTGATTGGATCTATGTTTTGATCATTCTTGAATTTTACTCCACTCTGGTTATTTATGAAGTATTTTTGAACTTGAATTGTTTAAAGTACGAATCCTTAATATTTGTTCTTTTGTTTCACTGGATTCGTTTTCTTTAAAATATTTTTCATCATCTTCAGTCCTAAATGATGATATAATTGAATATCTTTGACCTGTAGTGCAAAGATGAATGATTTTTGATGAATATCTTTGGCCCATAGTGCAAAGATGAACATGTGTTTAGATGAACATGACCAACTGATGAATATCTTTGGTCTGTAGTGCAAAGATGAATATATGATTCAAGATGTGCATTGATTGATGTTACAGGGATAAAAATATTGTTGATGGACTGTTAAATTCATAGATAATAGTAGATTTCATTCTCTACGTAACTCTTCTATGAATTATTATTTTTCGCTGCGAATATTGATCTAAAACTTGTTGTTTATTGTATTCTCTCAGATTTTTCCATGTTGAAGACTAACGATAATTTGTTGTATATTATCTTAGTCATAATATTCTTTACTGGGCTAGTTGAGCTCACCCTTTTCTTTTTTGTTCCATTTTTTCTCAGGAGGCGAGAATATAGCGAGTACTAGTCGGGGTATGGAATGAAGGTTCTAGAGAGAGTTGTTTAGTAGTCCTTACCATTTTTGTAAAATAATATATCAATAAATGTGATGAGGATTTATTTGGGTATAGATATTGTCTAGAAGATAATATTTGTATTAAACTCACAGTTTTATGGTTGTATTAATAAAGTTGTAGTTGTTTCTGTACCATGTATTGACAACTTATAATGGGTGATGTATACCTATTTTGGGGGCGTCACAGTTGGTATCAAAGCTTAGGGATATGATCTCTGGCAGAGATCGGAGAATAAAACTAGGAGGGGAGAGACGAGTAAATCCTTCGCTAGTGTGTCCTACCTAAGCTTATTTGTTAGTTGGTCAGTATATAGGGATATTATGTGATATATTGATTTCCTTAATTAACCCTTGTTTTATGACAGTATTTGAGAATATCGACTGAGAATATTAACAGTGGAGTAAATGAGACCGTGGAGACACCTGTACTCACCAACGAGGAGAACGTGCAACAGGCTGACAATATTCCTCCTGTAAACAACACCATTGAGCAGACGATGAACGACGGGATGTTTAAGAGCTTTTTGCAGTTCAAGCAAAACCAGATGAGGGAGGACTCGTGTACAGAATACGGGTGGAAATGATAGCAACGCGCGGCTTGTCACGGCCAAGCAGTTCAAAGAGTTGGGACCACCAGAATTTAAGGGAAAGCCGGATACGATCATGGCGGAAACATGGGTCAAGCAAATTACCAAGATATTCGATGTCTTGGGATGCACGGAGGAACAGAAGGTTCCATTCGCCACCTTTATGTTCCGTGGCGAGGCAGACTACTGGTGGGAGTCTGTAAAACGGACTCAGCCTGCCACACCCAGCATGTCTTGGGAAACATTTCAGAAACTTTTCAACGAAAAATACTTTCCTGAAAGTATTCGCCATATGAAAGAGGTAGATTTTATTAAACTAGAACAAAACAACATGACGGTGTCCCAATACGAGGCGAAGTTCGCAGAGTTGTCCAGGTTTGTACCTCATTTGGTAAAGAATGAGGAACGAATGACGAGGATGTTTCTGAGAGGTTTAAAACCCGAGATTCGGCAATATCTTATCTCTCATAAATTTTCTTTATATTCAGATGTTGTCAACAGGGCTCAATTATTAGAGCGAGATAGCGAGTACGTTCAACCAAGAGACCGCAACCAGGATCATACAGGTGACAGCCGTCATCAGAACAACGATAACCAGTTGGGAAAGAAAAATACGGACAAAAGCGACAACCACTCTGGTGGTACTCGTGGCCATGAAAATTAGGAGTGAGCACAAAACGGTTAAAACCGAAATACCGAACCGAACCGAATTTTTTTAACCGAATTATTTCGGTTTTTCGGTTTTTTTTACAAATTCGGTTATATCCGAATTATTATTCACTATTCGGTTTCGGTTTCGGTTTGGAAAAACAGGTTATTCGGGTATCCGAATAATCGAACATTACTTATTAAAAAATTAATTTTATAATAATATTATAATAATAATAATAACAGTAATATTGTAATAATAATAATAATAATAATAGTAATAATAATAATAATAGTAATAATAATAATAATAATAATAATAGTAATAATAATAATAATAATAATAATAATAATAACAGTAATAATAATAGTAATAATAATAGTAATAATAATAATAAGATTAATAGTAATAATAATAGTAATAATAGTAATAATAATAATAATAATAATAACAGTAATAATAATAATAATAATAATAATAGTAATAATAATAATAATAATAATAACAGTAATAATAATAGTAATAATAATAATAATAGTAATAATAATAATAATAGTAATAATAATAATAATAATAATAATTCGATTTTTTCCCGAATTACCGAAATTACAATTCGGTAATTCGGTAATTCGGTAATTCGGTAATTCGGTTATTGTTAAATTTCGGTTATTAGTTCGGATAGCAAAATCATCAATATTTCGGTTTTCGGTTATAACCGAATAGCTTATTCGGTTCGGTTATAACCGAATGATCACCCCTAATGAAAATAGAAGAAGCGAGTCGGGGGGAGATTTTAAAAAGAGGAGATTCAACAATGACACTGTGAAGACGTCAGCACCAGCAGCAACTGGTTTTAAGGGAGGAGAACGACCACCGGTCGTATGCTATAAATGTGAAAAAGATGGACACATCAGCCCAAACTGTCCACAACAGTTCAAGGTATGCTATAATTGTGGAAAAGAAGGTCATATTGCTCGAGATTGTACGGTAGCGAAACCCAGTCCAGCGGGGATGGTGACTCAAAAGGCTGTCCCAGAAAAGTCAGAGTCAACGGTTCCTGGAAGAGCATTTTTCGTGACTGGTCAAAATTCGAGGAACCCGAACGAAGTTAGCATATGTTAGTTAATTATAAATTCTTACAAAGTTTATACCTTATTAGATACCGGTTCTAGCCATTCATTTATCTCTCTTGATTATACTCAACGTTTAAACTTGACTCTGAAGAAAAATAGACTTTGACTTATCTGTAGAAACTCCGTTAGGAGAAACTTTCATCACATCCACTGTTTATAAATCTTGTTTGATCCAAGTTGGCACCATAACATTACATGTTGACCTTATTTTTTTAAAGATACTTGCTTTTTAACGTGATTTTGGGGATTGATTGATTAATTACTTATCATACCAAAATTGATTGCTTTCGTAAAGTTGTTAGTTTTCATATTCCTAAGCAACCTGTTATTCGAATTCAAGCAACCAAACCATTTAAGTCAAACACTTTCATATCAAGCCATAAAGTCATTCATTTATTGAAAAACGGATGTCAAGTTTTCTTAGCCCATGTTATGGACTTGAACAAAAATACGTCAGATTTGAATGACATTTCTATTGTTAGTAAATTTCCTAAAGAATTTCTTGGCTTACTCCCAAAGTGTGATATTGAATTTTGTATCGACTTTGAACCCGGTACAAAACCCATTTCTAAAATCTCATGGCTCCTATTAGACCTGGCAAAATTGGGCCCGGCCCGCGGGCCGGGCCGGGCTGGCCCGTAAAAATTGGGCTTTGGGCTTAACATTTTTAGCCCATGAACATTTGGGCGTTTTTGGCCCGGTCCGTGGTGGCCCGGCCCGCGGGCGGCCCGGCCCGGCCCGTGGCCCGTGATATTTTTTTTTTTTTTTAAAATAAAATTTTGCTACTTGTAGGGCTTGAACACAAGACTTGTAAGTAAATAAATAAGAGTTCAAACCAACTAAGCTACAACAACTATTTGTTTTTAATGCAATCTTCAATAAATTTTAACTATATTTGAAAATTATAAATAAGATATGTAGTTAATGTAGGTAATTAATTAATAATACTAATTTATAATACTATTAAAATTTTAATTGATTTAGATATGTAGTTAATAATTTCAAAGTATAAAACTATTAAACTAACAATTATTAGTTTAAGTTAGATAATATAATTATAAAAATTTAAAATAATATAACAATTATTAGATTGCAAGTCCAAAATCTATACACAATAATATAGATAATTTTATCCCTTAATTATGCAATCCCCTACTTATTGTAGTACATTTGGAAAGTAAATTAATCATTATCACTTAATTATGCATTCCCTCTACTTATTTGGAAAGTAAATCAACCATTATCCCAAATCATGCCTTTAGAATAATATCTAAAATTATAATACTATTAAAATTTTAATTGATTGAGATATGAAGTTAATTTAAGTAATTAAAATTATTATTATTACTATTTTTGGTGTATCAAGATTTTGCAAAAAAAAAAAAAAAAAAAAAAAAAAAAGCCCGCGGGCCGGCCCGGCCCGCCCAACCCGGGCCACGGGCCTCACTTTTTCAGCCCGCCAAAACCCGGGTCGTTTTAGCCCGGCCCGTTTTTGGCCCGCCCGGGCTCGGCCGGGCCCGGCCCGGGCCCGGCCCGGGCCCGCCCGCCCGTTTGCCAGGTCTAGCTCCTATTGAACTTCAGGAGTTAAAAATTCAAATATAGAATTTGATACCCGAGCCTTTATCTGGTGACTTCCTTTGTGGAATGCACCGAAGCCAGACTCTCCGTAGGGGACGCTATATTCGTGCGGTAGTAAACTGATAGGTGTCATTGTGACGTGCTATCCAAGATTGGGATATGAGTCACAGTTGAGAGCAACCTAAGTCAGTAATCGAAATACGTAGCTTTCTATGCTTAGCTGGTTATTATCGAAGATTTTATGGAAAGATTTTCTCGAATCGCTACTCCATTAACGCAGCTGACTCGTAGAGATACAAAATTTGAATGGAGCAAGGAATGTGGGAAGAGCTTCGAAGAACTCAATAGGAGACTCATTTCGACACATGTTCTGACCATACCATCCTGGAAAAGCGAACGTGGTAGCTGACGTGTTGAGTAAAAGATCGTATACGAGTACGAATGCGATATTGTCAAAAACCCATTTCATATAACTTACAAATGATAGATATAGAGTTAAAGACTCTAGGGACTCACGTGATAATATACAAGTAGAACCGACTTTTATCGATAAAGTTAAAAACGTTCAAGCTACACACCGAAGCTGATGAATATGAAGAAGGAGGTACAAGAAGTTGTTATTCCAAAAGCGAGAATTAGCGATGTGAGGAAAGCTCAAACCTTCGATTTATTAGTCCATTTGAAATCTTAGATCGAATATGAACTGTGGCCTATAGACTCATTTTACCGCCAAGTATGACGCGTGTTCATAATGTTTTTCACGTATCGATGTTACGTAAATATGTGGACGACCCGAACCATGTTATTGAGTTAGAAACAAACGAGATAGCCGAAGACTTAACGTATGAAGAGGTACCTGTCAAGATTTTGGATAGGAAGGAGCATGTCCTACATACGAAGGTCATACCACAAGTTAAAGTTTTGTGGAGAAACTATGCTATTGAGGAAATGACTTGGGAGTTAGAATCAGAAATGAAAGCGAGGTATCCTCATTTTTTCGAAACACCAGGTACGTACGTCAATTTCGAGGACGAAATTTCATAAGGAGGGGAGGTTGTAAGACCCCAAATTAATAATAAATAAAATTTATTTTCTTCTATTTATTATTTTGAAATAGTAAGGGTTGATTTGATTAATGTGGTTAGTTATGGGTAAAATGCACAAATATTTTAAATAAGCAAGTGGTTATAAAATATTCATTGTTGTCGGGGAATATTCGTACGACGGCGCAGTCTTTTGTGGGCCCCATAACGGAAAGCGATTGGATGAAAAAAACAACAAGTATAAGTTATTTATAAATAACGGCGTAGTTGTGACCGTTAATACTGTTGGAATACCCGGTGGTTAAAACACAGTAATACGCGTTGTTGCACAGTAGCACACAGTATTGCACCAATTATTGATTCTTACGTAAGAAGGCACTAGTCAATAATTGTTACAGTAGTTACTGTTCAGTATTTTATTTTATTGATTCAATAATTGATGCGTTGATATTTTCTATTACTGTTATTTCAATAATTGTCACTACACAGTATTTTCCATTATCGAAGCAATAATTTATATTATCTGAATAATATTATTAGAAAACATTATTGGCAATGTCTAGAAAGTTCTGTCTAAGAAGAGGTTTGGTCACCTAATTGCGCGCCAATAAGGAGAAATTCTTATTGGAAAGCCCACTCATTCCTGGGAACGACCTGGTTGCCAGTACTGTGATTCTGTAATATTATTTGTGAATAATTAATTATTGATTTATATGATGAGGGAAATATTGATTTTATGTGGATATAGATGGAGAAAATTTTTAAAGTGACAATTGTTAAAAATTGATATTTTATCTTTTCTGATAAAATAATATTTTATTATATTATTAAAATATAATAATGATGATATTTTTATAATGAATGTGGGATATATGAGTATATGAGGAGAAATAGTATTTTTATTGCAAAAGTTGTTTAACACATGTTTTGTGTGTTGGTGGACCCCATTTCTTGACTGAAATTTGATTATAGCCTGTAAAATCGTTCGTTTATGAATTTCGGTCAATTTCTGTTTGGAATTTAGAAAAACTTTCTTCTATAAAGTTGTAGTGAATTAAATTTCCTATAAAAAAAACGTGAGATTCGAATTTTCTGATAAAAGGGCTATTTATTATGAATTATTGAAGTTCCGAAATAATTAAATTTTGAAAGTTTTAAATATTTTTGTTTAGAAAAACGTTTTTGTCATTATGGTGGACTATTTTGGTGGCTGAAATCAGATTCAAAGGTATGCGTATGAATAAGTTTCGAAAATATTATTATTATATTTAATTTTCTGCTTTGGTGTTCTATGCAATTTTCTATAAATAGGGTGCTTAGGTTAGAATTAAAAATCACACCAGAAATTGCAGATTTCTCTCTATTTCTCTCTCTATAATATCGAGCGTATTTTGTGAGTATTTTAGTACTTTGAGTATTGCTATACAGTGCAAGTTCTTTCAGCACTATATCTAGTATTCCAGGCAGAAATACTATTTTTTCTGAGGTAAGGGATGTTATTTTTTTTAAAATGATATTCTTTCTTTAATATCATTATGCCAAAATATTGGTTGAAAATTTTTATCAAATTTGGAACTTTTTCATGTCGGGGTTACTATTCACGAGTTACTATTCACAAGTTACTATTCACGAGTACTATTCACGAAGCATGATGATATTTTTTGTGAAATTTCTATCTTTTAGTGTCGGAGTTACTATTCACGAATACGACACTATTCACAGAAAAATTAAATTTTCTTTTCTGTGTCCAAGATCGTCTGTTATGATTTCTATCTTTGATTGGATCTATGTTTTGATCATTCTTGAATTTTACTCCACTCTGGTTATTTATGATGTATTTTTGAACTTGAATTGTTTAAAGTACGAATCCTTAATATTTGTTCTTTTGTTTCACTGGATTCGTTTTCTTTAAAATATTTTTCATCATCCTCAGTCCTAAATGATGATATAATTGAATATCTTTGACATGTAGTACAAAGATGAATGATTTTTGACGAATATCTTTGGCCCGTAGTGCAAAGATGAACATGACCAACTGATGAATATCTTTGGTCTGTAGTCCAAAGATGAATATATGATTCAAGATGTGCATTGATTGATGTTACAGGGATAAAAATATTGTTGATGGACTGTTAAATTCATAGATAATAGTAGATTTCATTCTCTATGTAACTCTTCTATGAATTATTTTTTCCGCTGTGAATATTGATCTAAAACTTGTTGTTTAGTGTATTCTCTCAAATTTTTCCCTGTTGAAGACTAACGATTATTTGTTGTATATTATCTTAGTCATAATATTCTTTACTGGACTAGTTGAGCTCACCCTTTTCTTTTTTATTCCATTTTTTCTCAAGAGGCGAGAATATAGCGAGTACTAGTCGGGGTATGGAATGAAGGTTCTAGAGAGAGTTGTTTAGTAGTCCTTACCATTTTTGTAAAATAATATATCAATAAATGTGATGAAGATTTATTTGGGTATAGATATTGTCTAGAAGATAATATTTGTATTAAACTCACAGTTTTATGGTTGTATTAATAAAGTTGTAGTTGTTTCTGTACCATGTATTGACAACTCAGAATGGGTGATGTATACCTATTTTGGGGGCGTCACAACGTGCCCAAGGAATGCTACTTTCTCAAGCCAGAATTTGCATTTCTTCAACTTGGCATAAAGGTTGTATTCACGAAGCTTTTGGAGTGTCAGCCTGAAGTGTTGCTCATGATCTTCACGACTTTTTGACTGCTGCTCTCTTTTAGTTGCGTTGACTCGTTATCGCGCTTCAAACACAGTTTATGAGAAATAAGATGTTGATATATCTCCGGCTTCAAACCTCTTAAAAACATCCGTGTCATTCTCTCTTCATTATCTACCAAGTGGGACGCAAACCGAGATAATTCCGCAAATTTAGCCTCGTATTGCGACACGGTCATATTGTTTTGTTCTAACTTGATAAACTCCACCTCCTTCTTGTGATGAATACTTTTGGGAAAGTATTTGTCGTTGAACAGCTCTTGGAACTTCTCCCAAGACATCTTCAGTACGACAGGTTGAATACGTTTTACCGATTCCCACCAGTAATCTGTCTCTCTGCGTAACATAAAGGTGGCAAAGGGAACCTTTTGCTCCTCGGAGCATCCCAAGACATCAAATATCTTGGTGATCTGCTTTATCCATGCTTCCGCCATAAGTGGTTTTGGCTCTCCCTTAAACTCCGGTGGTCCCAGCTCCTTGAATTGTTTAGCGGTGACCGCCCGAGAGTTTCTAGTATTTCTACCTGCATTTTGGACAGGAGCCGCTCTCGCCTGCTGATGCATGAATTGCATAAAGCCCCTGAACATTTGATCATTCATCATTTGGCCAGTGTTGTTGTTTGTATGAGGATTGTCGCCTTCCTGATGCATATTATCCTGATTATTGATATGTGGTGAATCAACGGTCGCCTGTGCTCCATTGCTATTCTCAACATTCTCGGATGTCATTTTCAGATACTACCACAAAACAAAGGTTAATTAACATGTAACATATTATCCTTAAATTCTGACCGACCAATTAAATACCACATAAACTTAGGTAGGTCATACTAGCGAAGGAATTCTCCGTCTCTCCCCTCCTAGTATTATTCTCACATCTTAGCTAGGGATCATATCCCTAAGCTTTGATACCAACTGTGACGCCCCCAAAATTAGGTATACATCACCCATCTTGGGTCGTCAGATACATGATACAAAATTTAAATACAACTTACTAATACAATTGTCGTGTACAATACGACAAAACATAACTGTGAGTTTGAATACAATTATTGTCTACTAGAGATTATACAAACTCAAAAGGAGTCCTCATTACAATTATTAACACACTATTTCACAGAATAATGAGGACTACTAATGCTATCCTCTGGATCGTCACTCCGTTCCCCGACTAGTCCATGTTATGTTCTCATTTTCTGAAGAGACCAGTGAAAGAAAGGGTGAGCTCAACTAGCCCAGTAAGAAATATTATGACTAAGATAATGCAGAATAAATTATCGTTAGCCTTCAACAATATTAAACTGATAAAATATAACAACATCAAGTTTAACCGCAGCGGAACAAATAATCCATTAAAAGAGTCAAGTAGAGAATAAAATCTACTATCTTTTATGATTTAAAAGATTTTTCATGACTTTTATCGCTGGAACTCAGCTTAATAAATAATTTACATCATCGAATCACCCCTGCACTACGGTTAAGGATATTCTTTAGTATCACGATCACAAATTATCCATGCACTACAGTCAATGACATTCGTGTATTCATTAATGGTCATGATCATGCCAACAACTGTCCATCAATGCACTACGGGCCAATGATAACTTTTACCACACTATTTGTAACATTACGGTCATGATTACACCAAATAATCCCTGGTCATAATCATACCAAGTCCATCTATGCACTACAGGCCACAGATGACTTTCAACATAATATAAACATGATGATGATGACAATGATATAAGAATTCAATAAAACAAGTTCAAGAATTAATTTATCCACGAACTAATAATGTCCAAATTGTCGACATGATACTGCTTTGTAGAGTAAAATTCAAGAATGATCAGAAGAATATTTTCATGAAAAGATACTGGATGAAGCGCAAATATCAAGGATATTCTACTAATTTCATGTAGTATAGAAGTCAAAACTTTAACCAACTGAGTATAATAAAGAATGGAATAACAAAAGAAATCACCATGCATGCGGTATTTCGCATAGACAGGTTATTCCAACAGAATAATAATAACGGAACCAGGTCAGGCAAAATTTGCACCGACAGGATGTTCCAAAAGAATAATAAAGACGGAATCAGATCCGGTGTAAAACGCACAGACAGGATGTTCCAACAGAATAATAATAAAGACAGAACCAGGTCCGATGTAAAATATATAGACAGGATGTTCCAACAGAATAATAGAAGAATGTCACCAAGTATAGGGTAAACCGCGTATACAGGTTATTCCAACAGAATAATAAGCAATGGAATAACAACAATTCTCTTCATGAACAAGAAAGAATAACACCCTTTATATTAGTAGTAGATTGAATACTGCAGTAGTGTAATAACAGAATACTCTTCTTCTTTCTCTCTTATTCTCTCTATACTTTCTCTCTCTATAGCTTGAATGAATTCGTGAAAAATAATGAAGCACTAGGCCTCTATTTATAGAAGATTTCTAACTTAGCACTTGAAATGTGAAAAGGCAAGTGGCTTGACGACTGGTGATGTGAAAAGAAAAGTGGTTTGACGCCTGTAATGTGAAACGACAATTGATTCGACGCTTGTAATATGAAACGGCAAGTGGTTTGACGTCTGATAAAGGTAGTTACTATTGACGAAGGTAATTACTATTGATGAATCTAATTACTATTGACGAAGGTAATTACTATTGACGAAGAGACTCTTAGATGATGACATATGGACCCCTCATAAAATAACCAAACTTACCACAAACGTCTCATATTATACTATTTATATACATCAAGGATTGAATAAATATTACCACAAATTATTTTATTTTTAATCAACACATATTTAATCTTTCAACAATTATTAATCATTTATAACTTATCGTCTCAATTATTGATTTAATAATATAACATATTATACATATGATACCGTGGCAATAATTAAATCAATAATATAAGAGATATGATGCAGCAATTACTGTAGCAATAATTGAGTATAGCTGAGTGACTTATCACGTAAGCATCAATAATCAATACCGTGTGCTATTATGCAACCACGCGTATTACTATACTTTTACTACCGGGTAGTTCAACAGTTTTAACGGTAACACCTCCGCTGATATTTTCATAAAGTATTTTTGTCGTTTTCTCAATCCGACAATAATTCCGTTGTGGGGTCCACCAATAATTGTGCCGTCGTACGAATATTCCCCGACAAAAAGAATATTCCCCGACCAAACGAATATTTTATAACAACTTGCTTACTTTGCAAAATTTATAAATATTACCCACAACTATAACATTATATCAAATTTACTCTATAATATTCAAAAATAATATTTATAGAAAATTTATTTTTATTTAAAAAAGTTGGGTTCTTACACTTTTCCTGCCAAAGTTTTCGGTCCAAAATTGGCATGATTTGGACGAAAAAGAAATTAGAATAAGTAATATTTTTATAATTTCTATATTATCCTCAACTTTTAATATAATAAATTTTAAATTACAACTCATGTCCTCAATTTTAAATTTTCTATCATTTTTCATTAAAAACTCAGAAATAATACAAAAAAAACTTTAAGTTTTATATTCTTTTTTTTCTATTCTAATTTAACTTCTTTTTTTTCTGTTCAAAACTCACAAACAGAGTGTAAATGGCTGACCGATGAAAATATATTTAAAAAAAAAACAAACTTTCTTCTCATAAGAAAAGACTGCGATGAAAATATATACTACTACTATAAAAAAAACACGTACTTACAAAATTACTGATAACAATTTAGCATCATGCCATCATCATCGCAACTTCAACGACTAGCACCTCGATATTCGTAATTCTGTCCTTCAAGGCAACTAACAAATCCCATTGCTGGAGGAAAAGTCTAGGGGGGACCCGGGGTTGCTGACAATGACCGTTCTAAGTTCTAACAACCGGTCGCCCCACCCCTGTCCCCGTAGAAGGATTGATTTCTGGAACTTCACAGTTTCGCTTGCGTATAACACTACGAAACAATCAAAATCACGCTATAACAAGATAGGTAAATCAAAATACTCTGTTCTACATAATTGCTATTTCCCTCTTAAATTATCTCAATTTATACCCTAATTTGCTTTATATGTTGCTTTCAAGGGTTTAATTTAGATTCAGAGCAATCATAATCAGCTTAATCTGTTGTTTCCTTTCATTTTATGAAGGTTTTTGCTGTGAATTCTCGTAGGCTCTAATGGAGGACAACTCTGTGATCGATCCTGAGCGCGTGGTGTCCTACGAATTCCCTGAGGTACAATTGCTCTTTCTCCCGAATCTTAATTTTGTTTATTTTTTGATTAGTAAGTATCTTTAGACAAACCTTTCATTGGCTGTCAGCATACAATTTTCTGATAATTATGTTGCCTGTTTGCGGTAGTTATCACTCCTTAAATTGGAATTGAAATTTGGGGAAATGAATTAATTTTTATTTAAATTCTTCGATTTCTTCCCAACTGCTAGGCCAATAGTATTCCCATGTTGTTCAAAGATGCTTTTATAGCATTTCATTAACTTTGGATTGGAATTATTTCCCATCTATATCTTCTCCTCAACCTCAGAAGCACATAGTTCGTTTGACGAATTTCTTTGAAATTTCCTCAGATATCTGGTTGTATATTTGCTCTTTCTGAATTGCAGCTACTTGATTATCCTTCATTCATTATCGAGATACTTGTAAGATTGAATAGTTACATTTCATTATAGTGAGATTGCTAATAATTTGTATCATTTTTGTTGCATGTATGGGATGGTGGACTGCAGAGGACGTACACTTACACTGAGAGGTAAATCCTTAAAGCAGCATATGTAATATTTCTTGGTAGAAAAAATTGCTTTGAATGAACACGTGCAGTCTGTCCTAGTGTTTCAATATTTCTTTCTCCTATTTATTATGTACAGAAATTTATCTTTACACCAAGTTTGTTTAACTATTTCTATTTGGAGTAGAGATGGTACACTGTATGCCCTTGGTGTTGGAGCATGTTCAAGAAATGCCTTAGATGATAAAGAGCTCAAATATGTTTACCATGAAGATGGGCAGAAATTCATTCAGGTACTTCAAATTGGTTCAGCTGTGGTCTACACTGACTGGTCATAATATAAGTAGATTATGGGAGCAACCCCCCCCTGTACAGTTATTTCTTGGTTAGGCTTCACAATAGTCGAGGTCAGTCAACGGAGTTGTCAGGAGTTTCAAATTCATTTTTTTAATTTATTAATTTTAAAAGTAAATTAACTAGTGGAATTGTCATATGCTTTTTTTAGAGATGATTTTTTGACTTACAATAATAGGAATGTTTCAGTGATGATTTTGACTTTAAATAAGAGGAATACTCTGTTCATTTTTAATTTTTGTATCAACTTCCTACTTGTAGGTCTTGCCAACTTTTGCTGTTTTATTTTCTAACGGAACACATATTTCGGAAATACCTGGGTTGTCGTAAGTATTTGTATTACATTTTAAACTCAGCCTCATTTCCTTGTCTTGCATTACCTTGAATTGCAGAAATTTTATTAATTAACAGTCTGACTTATATGTTGCCAGATTTGATCCACGTCTTTTATTGCATGGACAGCAGTTCATAGAAATATACAGGCCTTTGCCTACTCATGGTTGTGTAAGGTTCTTGACTACAAGTTCTGAATGATTCACATTGTTTGCTTCTATTTGAATGCATGTTTACCTCTTTTTTATTTCAATGGTATTTTTACCTAAAATCCTTAAAATTCTTGCATCTGGTTGAGAGCTTTCAACTTTTATGACCTGCCAATCTAAATTTTTATCATCCTTTTCAATTCATAACTCTTATATTTTTCTTTCCTATTCTCGACACTGTTATTGATGCAGATACGAAATAAAGCAAGCGTTGTTGGATTGCATGATAAAGGTTTGATAAAAGGAGAAACACCACTAGTTATGAGTATCTTTATTGTATGTTGGTTTATTCAAATTCTAGATATAACAAACGAGATAATACAAAAAATGATGTAGAGAAGAAAATATATATCCTTGCTGGAAATCTTTTTAGCATTTGAATTTAGTCGCAATGCTTTTCTTATTTTCCTGTTTACTGTCGCACAAAATAGATGTTTTCTTTTTGTCCAACTAACACGCACAGTTAATATATTCTTTTAATATTCCTTGATTGGGGAAAAAGTTTCCTTTTCTTCTTATTAATGATTTTGTTTTCGATTTTTAGGAAAAGCAGCCATAATTGAAATTGAAATTATAAGTTATGAGGAGGAGTCTGCTGAACCACTCTGTGTGAACCGGTAAGTTACCAATCAAGTGATTGATATAGATATGATTTATATGCAGTTGACCAAGAAAATATCTTACTCTGCAGGACGACTATTTTTTTGAGGGGCGCAGGTGGCTTCTCAAAATCATCGCACCCATATTCCTATTCGAAGTATCCAAACAATCAGATCTTAGCTTTTAAACATCCTAAAAGTCAACCATTTGCAGTTTATGAGGAATGTACTCAACCCTCCCAGGCATGTAGCATTTTTTTGTTATGCTTTGATATTGTGAAATGGCCATTTTATCTCTACCTATTATGGGTCTGTTAAACCATTGATCTTTAATTCTTTGTTTTTGACATTTGGATTAGATGAGGTGGACCATTAATACTGAGATTGGCTTAGATTGCTTCATGTTCCACGTTATCCATTTGAAGTATTGAAAAACTGTTAGGAAATTGTTGTTTGGAAATTAACCTTTTCTTCGGACAAAATGATCAGGTTCCTTACGAAGCATGTTAGGAAATCCCTCCTCATCTAATATGTTTATATTTGATAGAACTGGGAGCGTTACTTTTTGGTTTCTTGAATTAAGTTGCCAGTATACATGTTGTGTTCCACTTTCAAGCCTTTGGCTCTTGAATCTCCCTCCCTCCCTCCCTTCCCCCCCTTCTCTCTTACGGGTAACAACGAGAGTAAAACTCTTTTAATAATATCCACTTCCTTTTATGGAGTTGGTCTTTTGGAAGGCCATTTACTTTTTTTAATAACTATAAAGAATAGTATCAACTCTATTGAAACAACACATGGGAAAAATAAGAAGTTGATTGTCACAACTAAAGAGTAACTTTTTCTTTTTGTTTAGATACAGGAGTGAGACCACGACATAGTTGGAAATTTCCATAGGTTTTTTTTTCTTGATTTACATATTTGATCGTCTCCCTAACCTATAAGAGTTCTATGGCTTTCATGTTTCAAGAGAAGAGCCATGAACGTAATATCTTCAAAACATTGGGGGTGGGAGGTCATGACCAGCCTTGACACCCCAAGAACTTTGTGCAGCTGATTTGACTAGTGTTATACATTTTTGAAATGGTTGTGGGGTGTACATGTAAGAGTTCATGACTTGCATGTTGCAAGTGAAGAGCCATGTACGTGATATCTTTGAAACAATCTTGGGGGTGACCAGCCTTGGTACCCTGGAAACTTTGTGCGCTGATTTGACCAGTTCTATACATTTTTGAAATGGTGTGTGAGGCGTACCACTGGTGTGGAATAGGATGGCCCTCAAATAGCCGGAAGGCAATACTGTTCCTCATAAAAGATGCAATCAGTACCGGAGATTTGTTGAAGTTGAGGTCTGCTACTCCTCCTTATGAATATGTTGATACTCCCAAGGACCGAAGTTTAACCTTTCTGAATGTATTCTGTGTTATGCCTTTGTACTCCATTTCCATGGCTCAGAGTATCATGCCTATCAAATCTTGCACAAATGTCAGACCTTTGGTGATTAGTATGACCTTTTGAACTTATACACGTGCTTATACGATGGACAAATTTTATTTTCTTATACAGAAACAAACATTTTGTCCATTAATTAAAGAATATGTTTTGTGTTAATTTGCTTTTGTACGGGTAACGTGTTTCCTACCGATCCTGACTTCTTGCACTGCTGCTGTGCAGGCATTGCTTTACAGACTCTCTGGTGACTATAACCCTTTGCACTCCGATCCAGCATTTGCGGCAATAGCAGGGTTAGTGCATTAAATTATTGACCAATTGCAGAACTGAATAATTCTCTTATCGTTTTTGCAAATAAATTCCCACAACTTCTTAGATAAAATCTGCCTGTATTTCTACTTATCCCATGAGCATCCATCCTTTTGATAGCTTATAGCAATTCCCCCCTCCCCCCGCCCCCCCCCCTCCCTCTTTTCCCCAAATAAAACATAAATAAATACAAAGAAAATGGTGAAAATCCTTTCACTCAATTCGCATTAATCATCTGCACTTAGGTCTTATGTACTGGTCCTACTGGATCATATCATTTTAGATTGGTAACCACCCACTATAGCTATGCTTTGGTTTTGCTCTAACTCTATTACTGCTTTTTACTTTGTCAAGATTTTCTCGCCCTATACTGCACGGGCTGTGCACACTTGGTTTTGCAGTCAGGGCTATTATCAAATGTATATGCAGAGGCAACCCAGACATGGTCAAAAGCGTATCTGGTCGATTCCTTTTACATGTATACCCTGGTGAAACATTAATCACAGAAATGTGGTTAGAAGGCTCGAGGTACCATATGGTGTTTAATTTCTGATGAAGTAAATTCTATATGGGCTTTGAGGACTTATAATGAGTTTGAATGTGCAGAGTTCTATATCAAGTGACAGTGAAAGAACGAAATAAGACGGTCCTTGCTGGTGTTGTGGTTCTCACTCGTCTAAGTTCGTCTTTGTGAAACCTTTTCCTGCATCAAAAAAGTGGAGGCTTTGTTCCTTTAACGTCTATTTCGATCAGGAGATTCTTAAAAGTATGAGATTGCTAATAAGGAATTATATTTTTCCAGTTGTATGCTATGAATAAATTAGTTTATAAGTGATTTTATTGTGACTTGTCTTTCTCTTAGATGCTAATATAAAAAGCCAGGTGAACTGATTTATTGATGTTTGTTTAAGAACCAGCTATTATCTTTTGAGTCCAACTATATATTGCTAAAGTTTTTGGTATTGAATCTGATTATAAAGTTGGTAGTCATATTATATACACGTGATTGAAGGAGTTATCATAGTTATACACGTATCTGATAATGATAATAAAAAAGTTGATATATAAATTCGCAAGATACATTGTTATTTCAAAGTTGGTGACAAGTAAACTTGGACACTTGATAGTTTTATTTCTGTTTTTATGTGGGACTTGCATACATATTACTACTCAAATATTTACTTTTACTAATTAATGTGCGACAATTACATGTATTAGTAATATTTTTCAAAAAAAAAAAATTAAAAATAGGACTTTCTTTTGAACAGGACTTGACAAGTTTTCTAATAATTCAATTTCATCATTTGTCACAAATTAAACATAATTTATCATCAATTTCATCTTTTCCCTCAGATTTATCTTCATTATAAATATATTATTTAACCAATCAACCATTTCTAGCTTCTAGTCCTTACCCCTTGGCGGTCTATTGCTATTATCATTTTCGATTTTCTTGTAAACAAGGCCAGGCCAGGCCAGGCCCATACTATTTCTTTTCTCTAATCGCAATTTAGTATTAACGAAAAAAGAGTGGCAGCAGCCGTCACATTACACACTCAACTCAACCGGTGAGCTTCAAATCAAATATGGCGAACGACACGGCCACTGCGCAGGCTATCGACGGCCACGACGAGTCGGACCTAATCACTTCCACTGCCGCCGATGAGCTGAAGCTTATAACTGACGCCGTCAGAGCGCTGCCCGAACACGCGGTGAAAGAGCTGTTATCCATTGGGGTACGTTCTTTACTTCTATCTCTTTAATGATACGTTTCGATCTAGGAAATGGAATGGCAGAAGTAATGAAATAAAAATAGTGTATTTGATGATGATTTTGGAGTATAAATCATTCCGATGAAATTAATTTTCATTCCCTTTGTTTTTTTTATTAAAGGTGGAATAAAATTCATTCCCAATTAATGGATACATGTGATAATCACCAACAACCAAACATACACTTAAAATCATTCATTTCGTTCCCGTTCCTGAACAACTTATTTAAAAATGACTTATAAGTCATTTTAAAATATGTTAGTTTGACCAAATGTCTACTTTGCCCCTCTTTTTGTTAATGGTTATTTTAGTAATCTTCAAGTTTATTTTAACTTATCATTGAGGAACACCTTTATGGCTTTATTACTTGTTTTAAATTAATTTTTGACTTTCAAATTGATGCCGAACACTTGACTTATAAATCACAACTTAAAACAAGGTATAAATCAACTTATATTTTAAATTATGTCATTTTAAAATAAGTCAGTCCTTCCATTCCATTTTTTCAATCCAAACATAACATAAAGGTTTTCTTTCTTTCTTTCTTTCTTTTTTCTTTGTTTATTTCCAAATTCATTAGAGCTCTCACTTTCATGGCTTCAATAGTCAAATCAATATCTTTCGGATTCAAATAATCTACTCCTATCAAACATAAGTTTTAGGAATGGCATGCTATAGACAACTTACATAAATTCGGAAGCATATAGTTTTCTTTATATAGAATCCACTCGCATTATGTTTGTTTGGTTGTATAGAAACTAATTGAGGATGTTATGGTTGTTGTGTTAAATATTTTCCTATAAAAGAGGTTATACTTCTATACATATATAGGTGTTGCTTGATGTGCATTTGGAAGAACAAATTTTGATTAAAAAATAAAATGAAAACTACTCTAATTGATCTGGGAAAAAATAAAATAAATAAAAAATTGTATACTGTTTGCTACATTTTTTATTTTTAATGAAGTAAAAGTTCCAAGATACTACCTTTTTCTCATTGGTCCATTTTTTGTGCATGTGTTGTTAGTTTATGTTGTATATTATTCACAATTATGACTAGAAATTTTACACAGCCAGAGTCAGTTGAATGGTCTGTTGAGCTTAGTATCTAGTAAATATTCTAGTTACTTGATTATTTTCATAGATCATACTTTATATTCCCTACATTTATACAATGATTTATGGAACTCTTAAGATGGTTTACTGTTATTCAGGTATGTGTTAGATGCATCTTCCGGATATTTTGTGTTCATGAGCGTCTATATTCTTGTGCCTTGCTCTCACCATCACTCCTGGATTCTATTCTTGGAAATGCAACAGAGTTGGAAGGAGATCCAATGGTCAGTGGTTCTCAAGCAGTAAACGATTCAAGTAGTCTGCACTCTTCTCCAGGGATAATAATGGATGTGGATATCTGTAGGATCTGCTTAGGTATATTGCAATTCCTGTATTATGACCAACAAGATGTGCTGGTGAAAAGGGAATGTGCGAGTGACTTTGCCTCGACAATTGCTGATGTTATAAAGCAAGATGGTCATATAATTGATAACTTTTCTCTTGAAGTCTCCCTACCACAATTTATCATGGAAAATGAAAAATCAGTTTGGTAAGTTGTTTTTTTTCCTTTTACAATTATGGTTGGATTCAACGTAACGTAGAAATTTGGTTAGTTGTAACTGAAATAGGTATCAGTTGATAAGTGATGTTTTATTCTAGTACCAGATAGTAAATGAGAGGTTTCGATATGTTGATTGATTTTTGTTGTCTTGTCGAGAATATATGACAAACACATATTCTCTTGTTACATATATAGATTTGGATTATAGAACTTAACCATCTCTGTCTTGTGTTAACAGTTTACAATCGTAAGGAAGTTTATATTTTGCTCTTAGTAATTGCATATTTGCTTTCTATAAAGTTCTTAACTTTATTTACTTTTCGTTCTTTTAAGCTTTCTCGTCAAAAGTATTTGAATTGGTGAATGTGTTAAACATTTTTGGCCGTTTCCACTTTTTTTCAGGTCCCATATTAAAAAGAAGTACCACTTTGAATTGTGGTATCAAAAAATTGTTAGATCTGAACTCATTTCGATAAAGGATGTCTTGAAGTTGTCTTTAACAATCCCCTTGAAACATTATTGGTAATTTGGAGCTCTCTCCTCAATTTTGTTGCTTTCATTATTTTTGATTTCTTCAGAAGAAAGTTCTCTGAGGACACAAGTGAAAAGTTGTTTTTATCCTGAGCTGATATATACAGATGCCAAGTAAAAAATTGGCAAACTGATTCTTAATGAAATTTAAAGTTCTGCAGGGTATTAAATCTGGTATGAGCTCTTTCCAAATTCGTTTGACATACACCGATCTTAATGCTTCAATGAACGTAAAAAATATTGCTGAGAAAAATCAATGCAGTAAGAGAAGGAAAACAGGTATGTCTTTTTTTTCCCTCTTATATAAACCTCGTGAACTATTTTTATTATAATCATAACTTCTAAGACTGGCTTCTCTATTTCCATCCTCGTCACATATCTGACTTAGTTTTAACTTTGTGTTTGAATAAGGGTCTGTTTGGCACAAATTATCTCTTGTTGTCTGTTTATACTTTATGCTTATGGCCCTTCCAAAATAGATTTCATGAATTATATTCAATAAATACATGAAACAACCTGGGTCAAATCCTGAGTCCGGAACAATTTTGGGTCAAATCTAAAGTCCGAATCGAATCGAATTCATCTAAACAAGGCCTTAAATCACTAGCACAATAGTATCTTCTTGGGACATCTTAGCCCACCACAGGCTCACCCAAAAGGTCATGACTGAAGGTACTATTGTTAGCAACTTAATTCCTTATATCCAGACAAAAATTTTCTCATATCTTTCGATGTGGAATTGTGGTGTTACAATACATATCATGACCCCGATTTTGAATTGATTTTTCATGATTTATTGTTCTTCTTTTAAACCTCAAATCTAATATTCATTGCAATTAATTAGTATGAAACTTAGTAAGATAAATAAGTGAAAAATATTGATGAAGTTTTGGAAGAAAGGTAGAATGTGTAAGAAAATAACAAGGGAAAGAGCAAAGAAATCAAGTCAGGAAATTCAGATACAAATATGGGTATTAGAAAGTGAAGAAAGCTAAATACCTCAAAAAGCAAATCCAACCTCACACCCAACCAAGAAAGCATAGGAAACTGCATCCTCCTCCATATTGACACTAGAGTGGCTACACGCCTATGAACCACTCTAACCATCCAAGAAGATAGTTGAAACTTGAAGGACAAACAAACCAACCTGGTGGACTGCCGAGCTACAAGTCCTACGATTGAAAGATCAACTTTCGTACCAGAAATAGCCTCATAATTTGAAGGAGGGATACCACTTTTTTTAAAACCTTTACAGGAAAATACATACACAGTTGAACTCTTGTGTGTATATATCATCCCAAATATTTTCATGTCTAGAGATCCAAAATAACAAGATTAAAGGTTAGAATCCAAACAAACTTGAAACTTAGTTCCTGTTTTCATAAAATCTATTTTATTCATCTACAAATAATGTCTCTAGTGGTGCAGAACTACTTGTGTAGATAATCTCTTTGGTATACTCTTTAAGTCTTATCTTTTCTTTGATTCAATTGGCTAATACAATTTCTATAGCATTGTATTTAAGATATGATGATTGTTGACTTTTGAAGTTTTTGACCTACCATTAGGTAGTGACATTGTCGAAAAAGTCGTCCTCTAGTTTGTTAATTACATTTTGCATCCCCCAGTTTACTCTCATTTTGCACTTTGTATGTCATACTTTATATGGACACTTTGCATCCTACACTTTTAGTGAACCAACACATAACATCCTCCGGCTAAGAAAACGTTAACTGAGCTGATGGAGTTAAGTTGTTTTGACGCACATGTTGTCTCTTCAGGGGCAAGGATTTCACTAGTGAGACTATTTTTCCCTTGAAAATTTACCGCGTAGGTTAAAACAACCTAATTCCATCACCCCAGTTAACAATTTTTTGGCTGCAAGGTGTTATGTGTCGGTGTGCTGAAAGTGTGAGATGCAAAGTGTCTATTTATAAAATGTGGTAAAATGAGGGATGCAAAGTGCATTTAACTCATCATTAATTTCTATCAAATTTACTGTCAGTTATTGTTTATTCTATGACTTTAGTCTATCAGTTTATATTGTTTACCTTATAAAATTTTGATGGTCAACTAAATGATGGTTTTTTTGAAAAGGTGCAGATGATGAAGTGAGCTCCAATTATAGGTTGTTTAGTGGTGACATTGATGGTTCAAATTTATGTTCCAATGAAAGATATGAATACACCAAAAGTTCTTCCAATGGTTTGCAAGATCATGGAATGACTGACTGCCATTCAGAGAAGGTATGATTTCATACAAGTCATCAAATTGAATGATCTTCTTCTATTTTTGACACCTGCTCCATTGGTTATTGTCATGTAATTAACTTAAATATTGTATCAACCCATCTACTTTGTTGCGTATTTAACTTGAATATTGTATGTTCATATGATGTAGCTCCTTTTCTGTGATTCTTTTGCTTTTAGGTCATCCAACCCTGTCACTTGGCATTTCTTTGTTGTAGGACTCCTACATACATTGGTGGGAGATACTTGAAGGTATGTTAACCTTTTTCAGAATTTATTCTTGAATAAACTTGACTGAAGTAATTTTTTGAACTTCTAGACCGCGAGCATCTCTCATGCTGTTCAAAATTTCTGTCTTCATGTGACTAGAATAATAATTAAAAAAAAGTTCCACCATTTTGTACTTGATCTCAATTCCAAGAGAGTTTGGAAGGCAAGGAGGTGGTATGTTGGTGGTCCAAACATGTTAAGAAGTCTTTGTGTATCAACTATATGAGTGCTTATAGTTAAGAAGTCTCTTAGAATAAATGCTATAAAACAATGTTTTATAGAAGTTTTTTAGTTGAATCAACAATTTAATTGTTCTATGAATAGCTTAGAACAAATATGATGTTTGAGCATTCAATACTAAGTTAGAATATGGATATTTGTGCAACTAAAGGTGAACAACAAAGAAATATCCCGGTACGCTAAATATAGAGTATTGGTACGTAAGAGTACCATATTTTTGAACGCAAGTACCAATACACTATTCGCTAGGTCAAAAAGACTAAAAGAGTATCTTCTAACTTTGAGTTACACACATTGGTGAAGGCATCCATTCAAAATATTGTTTGCTCATTTTAACAAATTCTCTTCTTGACTCTGATTAATCATATTGTTGGTGATTCTGTCTTCATGAACTATCTGTACTTATCCAATAAGAAGTGGGAAATCTTCATGAAATACCTTATGTATTGTTGCATGGCTGCATATTATAAGTTGACAATATATAGTACCTTAGGTTTGAACTCGACGGCGAGTATGCATGTGTAATGTCTTTCTGTAATTCCAGATCATTTACTTGTACTCCTTTTCTATTGCAGTTTTCGCGAAATGTGAGTCAGACTCGCTGGATTATTGATGATGAGAGAATGGGAGATGCGTCCGTTGAGGTACTGTTGTATTATTTTAGCTAATTGTTATCTCATAAGTATTGTGGAATATATATTGGGAAATTAAAGAATTCAACTTGGTTACCCTGTAGGAAATAATCGGTGGTAACATCCTTCCTATGTGCCGGGGGGACATCTACAAATTTCATGCAGCTGGCCGAGAGGATATCGATGTATAAAATCTTTCTATTGTTGATGCATTTTCCTGTTAGATGGGTGATGACAATCTGAATGCAGAATTACTCTTTCAGGTCCGGATGTTGGGTTCAGGTCGCCCTTTCCTGATTGAGATACAAAATGCACGCCATGTTCCTTCTGATGCATCTATAAAGGAAATAGAAAGGAAAATAAATAGCCTTGAAAACAAATTAGTGAGTTAAATTACACATCAAATCTTTGTATCTTTCCTAGCCCGCATTTATTATTGGATGGAATGATCGCATTCTGCCCTCAGGTCATGGTGAAAAATCTCACGGTTTTAGGCATTGAAGCGTGGACCTTGATGCGAGAAGGAGAAGCAGAAAAGCAGGTGAGCATTTTTTTTTCCAGTAGTTGGGCAGACATATTTTTGTAGAAGTATATCTAGTCCTTCAACGGGCCTTCAGCTTCTATCCTATGTCTTTCACGCAGAAACAATATGCCGCATTAGTGTGGATTTCTCGCTCTCTCAATGATGATGATTCGAGGACTATATCTTCACTCAAAGACTTGGTTAGTTATTATTCAATCTCCAACCTCCCTTAATAGAATAGGTAATTGCTTCTACTGTCTTTCTGATGCTCTGCATTGATTTCCTGTTTTATCTTATGGCTTGATTTTGTTTTTGCAAGTATATCCTCAATTTCTACCTACTTTCCAAACACTCGGGACTATGTAATAATGTATAATTTACTACATATATATGTATATATATTTATATGCAAAAAATGACTGGTTGCCACAGCTAATTTGCTATTAGCAATGATTTTTGTCATTTCATCATTTCATTATAAAAACTGTCATTTTAGGTTGTTGCCACCATAGTTGTCACGGCGCCAAGGCGGGACGTGGCGGTAGTTGACCGCCAGAACGCCCAAGCGATAAGGCGCCCGCCATGACGTCCGTACGGCGACAAGTCGTACACTTTATACATTATTTATTTTACTTCAAAAATATATTGCACAATAAAATTTAATATACACTAAAACCCAAAACATAATAATTAACACTATGAAAAAATCTCCACTCTCAACTGTCTCTAGTCATAGCTCAAATAAAGTCATCAACTATGAAGTCATTTCCGTCTCTCTCACGAGCATTACTCTCATTCAAAGGAGTGGAGTCATGGGTTAGGCTAGGGTCATGGGTTAAGTTACTTGGGTAATTAGAAAAGTCCATGAATTATAATGAGCCATAGTAAAAAATGACTTAATCACTTAATTTGGGCCCACTACCAATGCGCGAGCCTTGGCGTCCAAGGCGTTGTCTTTCCCTTCTCCAACGCCAAGACGCTTAATCGTCGCCTAGGCCCATGACTATTATGGTTGCCACTGCTAACTATCTGTGTCAACCAGAACCATGTCGTTTTGGGCTGTTTGTTCACGTATTTGCGTAGTTTCACCAATTTCAGTGCACTGCATAAGTTGAACATTACACATTATTCATGCAGGCATATAGCAGCTTAGGCTTGGAAACAGCTTTATCACCACTCAGATGTAGCATATCTTTTGATCCCCATGAATTTTTTTTGGGTTTTCCATATGTATAGCTTGTGTTCAACACATTTTTTTTTGTTTTTTTCCCTACGTCACTGGAATCACCATGAGGCGTGAACTATGCTTTGAGCATTTCTCTTGATGGGATATTGGTGCACTTGTACTTGCTTGGCATTTTTCAATGGTTCTCTTCTTATCCATCACTTGTTTTATCATTTATGGTTTTGCAGCAAATTTTGCAGAGAACGCCAGTAAGGGTTCTCCATCGTCGAAGTCCATTAAAGCGTGAAAAGATTATACATTGGTATAAACATTTCCAGTTATAACTAGTGTAATGTTATTGAGCTCTGCTAATATATATGAATGCCTGACTGGAACAATTCTTTGAAATCAGGATGAAAATTGAGAGGATCGCTGCAAGTTCTCAGTATTTCCTCTTGCATCTTTGTACCCAGGTTCAATCTATTTCTTTTATTGCGTTTATATCCTAATGTCAATATTGTGTGATGTTATTCAACCACCAATTGGGGCAATGCTTTTTCACTTTAGTGCAAGTGATCTTATATCTTGAAATGGAGGTAGTAATAAAGAAATAAATCCTGAAATTTCTGTTGGGTCTGAGAATTGAGCATCCGTAGTAAGATGTGAAAGTTGTCTAGATGACAGTTGTTATCCCCTGGCCCCACTTTACCTTTCTAGCGCCCTGCCCAATCTGCTGGATGTTCAAGGAAGATAATTCTATGAACTTAGGGTGGATGGGAAACTAGGAAATCTGATAGGACAAAAGAGGAACACTACATAAGCTTGATGGAAAATAATTCTTGATCTTCATTTTCAATAATTAGAATACTAACAAACTTTATTTGATGGCAGGCTGGGACATATATCAAGGAATTTGTTCACGGAGATCTTGGACGCACACATCCTAGGTATGAAGCAGTTCTGTAATTTTTGTTTCATTCATTCTGTAGATTATTGGATATATCATTTTTGGTTGAGATCAACTCTTCTGTGAGATTCTGTATGCTTTCTTTTTCCTGCCAAGGGTTTTCTGTCTTAAGAAAAATGACAATGCCTCTGCTCCGAGGGCTTTGGGCATATTAGCTTTTGCTGAATTAAAAAGATAAAAACTTTCATTTTGCAGTATTGGTTCAATTCTGGGATGCAGAGCAGAGATATTGCAACTTGACGTCACAGACGTAAAAATGGACTGTTTTCTGGCTGACGGAATCTGAGTAGTCTATAACTGTCTTCAGCTAGTCAAAACATTTATCATGATGATCATCAAGGAAGCACAAACTACATGATGACCATTTGCTGAATTGACAAAGAACAAATTACATGGTCGCCCCTTGTAATGATGTTCTACAAAAAAGTTGTATGTACTAATTTGATTCATTTATAAACCTAAACTTTTGTGTAAACCTTAAATTTTTCAAAATACAGGGATCAAATCACAAATTTAAATTTTGAGAGAATTTATGTAATTTTTATTTATTTATTTAATTATTAATTACACATCCGAATTGATTTGTTGTTAGCAGTTGCACAACAGATGCTCCCTACAATCTTAATGTTTTTATTAATTGTACAGGTGGATGCATAATCTTTTGATGATTTCATGCAATATATTAATGGGTTAAAGTGAAAATTTTGGTTTAGTTGGTAGAAAAACTAGATCATTTTTTTCTTTTGCATGTCAATTTTAATTGTTTGGGCTAATATTTTGTGTTGGTAATATTTTATATTTTCATGGAACTTATTTGGGTTATTTTGAGCTTCTGTTAGAGAGAAAAAACAAATAGGTCTTATAGGATTTTAAAGAAATTCTTCGATTTCTTCTGGAAGCAGAATCATTTGCTTCTCACGTTTTGTGAATAGTTGGGATATCGAGGAATAACCAAAAAGATATTTTGGGAATCGGTCTGATTCTATTTCTGTTTGAGGAAATGAAGAATCTTAAAGAATCAATCTTTCTTTTAGTTGTTGAATCTCTCTTTGATAAAAGGACAAGCAGTAGGCCCATGTCCAAACCATTATTGGAGATATGCTTGCTTGAATAGTGTCTATAGCAAATGATTGCCATGGATTATTGTCATATATATATTATTGAGCTTCAATTCAAGTGATTTTTTTTTGGGAATTATCCAAGTTAAGTCGTGCTCATTTATTCTTTAATCAGTAATACTATATATATATATATATATATATATATAGAAAATTATGTGTACACATCTGTGTATTACACAGTAGGCTATGGCGACGGTTTTTTGGACTATAGCCACGGTTTCACCCGTCGTCATAGCTATTCTGGGCTATAACGACAGTTTACCGTCGCTATAGCCCAAAAAATCTGTCGTCATAGCTCTACTGTGTAATACACAACTGTGTATATACATATAGCCCATATATATATATAATAAATATAATCTCTATATTTAATGCTTGTAATACTCGATATCATTCTTTTGAAATTGTGTTGAACAAACTAGCTCACTTAATTTTGGATATGAGCTAGGAAAACTTGTATATATTCACAAGTAAAATGAAAGGAAAGAAAGTATAATTAATCTTTTTGTTATTTCAGTTGAGATTTTTTAAAATCCAAAACATGTACCTTTGCCATTTTGTTTTTCTCATTTTTTAGAAATGATGCCGAAATATACCTCGGGAAAGCAAGCAATAGTATTATGGTAGAAGAATTTCAAAATAATAAGAAATAGTAATGTTTTTCTTAAGCTTCTAAGAAGTCAATTTAATATTCAAGTTGTCCCCTAAAGATGATCAATTAGTAGGATTATGTTTTATGTGCCGACCCAATTTTTTTTTAAAAAAATGTTGACCATTTTGGGGTCCACTATCCATTCTGTGTAGTGCTTTTAGTCTATGCACTATTTGATTGCATAGCATACCCTGCTCGAAATATACCTTCTGATACCTTTGGAATTATTGTTCTGCCATAAAATACTCTATAATCATGTCTTTTGTATCATATATGTTTGCTATACTTTTAATATAAGATCCTTCTGTCAAATTGATTTGAAAAGTTGGACCACAGCATGATGCATTTTTTCTACATTGGGAGTGGGAGGGGGAGGGGGAGAGGGAGGGGGAAGGGGAGGGGAGGGGGGGGAGGTGGCCTGATCATCATAAGGTGCTTATTTTTGTTCTTTTGAAATGAATAAAAAGGGTAAAGATTAAAGTTCTATTGCATGCAATGAGGGAGTTGGTGTCAACACAAAAATGGACAATATGACAGAAAGGAAGCGTGGGAGAATAATAAAAATTCTACTCATACTCCTCATTGGAGAAGAGAGAGAGAGAGAGATGTATGGGAACTGGGAATTTGAATATTTCTTCTTCTTCCTCCTACTCATTGGAGAGCATTTGAATGGCAGAAGAGTGATGAGTGTAGTTTATCATGCAGCTGCCTGCACGTGAGGAAAATGAAATAAAGCTTAGTATTTACTGGCAACAAATTTACAAAGGGCCTCATGAACACGCCAGCTTTCCTAATAATATGATCCACCCTGCTGCCATTTTTTTCTATTGGAATTCTAAAATATTCCATTCCAACACTTTACGTTATGGATTTTTGTGCAATCAAAGTTGGATTTTCTAGTTAGTTTCAACCGTTGCTCAGCGGCAAACATAAAGTGGCTATTGGAACTGAGAGACTTTCTCCGTCGCTTAATATAAATCGTTTTAGAGTTGTGCACAAATATTAAATAAATAATCGTATAGTACTCCCTCCGTTCCATAGTTATAGGCTGATTTCTTTTGACACATAGTTTAAGAAAATCATTTAAGTGACAATTTTTAACATAATTTTTCCACATATACCCCTTAATATAGAATTAATGAATAAGTTAATTATTTATTACTTATCACACTGGAACTCTCAACTTCATTGATTGACGTGTACTGACCATTAAAATTCATAAACTTTAACCAAAGAGAATACAACAACATTAAATGTGGTGATAAAAATAATGACATTGAATGTTGTTTATTCAAAAAAAGAGTAATGATTGAATATTTATTATAATGGCATAAAAGTAAAACAATGAACCAACTAAATTTTATAAATATTAAGTAGCCTATATATTGGGACATCTCAAAATAGAAAATCAGCCTATAGCTATGGGACGGAGGGAGTATTAAATATAATATTAATTGTCCATATTATTTTTATATTGAAAAAAATAGTGTTATTTATTGAGACAAAAAATAGCGAGGGAATCAAAGTTAGATTTAATATTTTGGGTAATATTGAAAACTAAGCAAATAATGCTTATTTGAAATTCTCAAACAACTTATATTAAGGGAGAAAAATAGTACTCCCTCCGTCCCAAATTAATTGCTCGGTTTTGACCTTTTTTAGTCAAATTGACTATTTTTAGAATTAATAATTAAACATATATAAATATATTTCTAAAATTATAAAAATTGGGGTTAGTAATAAATTGTATATACTTTTTTTGTTATAATCACTTCACCTATATTTTAGCAAAAATAGTAAAAATATTAATTTTAAAAATAGTCAATTTGATTTTAAAAAATTAAAACTAAGCAATTAATTTGGAACGAAAGGAGTATCTAAAATGATTTATATTAAGGGAGGGATGGAGTTGTAAGTAGTAGTGTATTATTTTCAAAACCCAGTCCGTCTGTTTAATTTGTTTCATACTACCACCATTTAGTGAGTTTTAACAACAATTACTAAACTTCCAAACATAACATCCTATTTATGATGCAGTTAGTTTATGACAGGTGCGTTTAGCCTTCACATGGCTTATTTGAAAATACTAATTAGGGGAAGTGGTTAGTATGACGTTTATTTTTGAGTAAGTTGATCAATTGGCCAATAGAGTACTAACACGTAGGCGATGCTCTATGTGTGTCAGCATTCTATTGGTCAATTGACCAACTTACCCAAAAATTAACTTCATACTAATCAGATCCCTAATTAGTATACAAAGACCCTCAAATATATACAGTTGGCTTTCAAGTTGAAACTTTAGTAACATCCGTCTTAAAATCAATTTATACTAAGCGGAGTGAGGTGCTAGATAGATAACTAGTACTCTATTAACATAAAAAAGAATCCGTTTACCATAATAAGTTAGTTAATTGATAAATACAGTATTAACAACACGCAGAAAAAGAGATCACCTTCTATTTTATAAAACTTTATCCACCACCAAAGTTTACAAATTAACCAAGAAACGACAATTATGAATGAGAAAATTATTATTATTATTATTACCACAAAACAATTTTATTCATCCCAAAGTAAGAAAAAGAATAAAAGATTAGCCTTGCAAAGGTAAAAAATATCACAATAATTTGTTTGGGAACTTGATAAACAATAATTAAATTAATTATCGTATGTCACCAATATTTGATTTAGCTAAAATGATTCAATGAGAAATTGGTCATTATTTAAAATACACGACTTAATTTCGAAATTGAACTCTCAAAAAGGGTGTATGTAAAATACATATACTTCAACATATGATATATATGATATATATATCACCAGCTTCATTATGTTTGGCTGAACAACACTTTTATCCTAATTGTACACTTTCAAGGCTTCCATTTTATATCAAGGGGCAAAGCAAATTTTGCATGAACCAAGTATAAATAGGAGAGGTGCAGTTGTCTTTTGTTACAGTGGAGTTCTTGAAGAGTTTACTTCTCCTCTCCATCATCCAACCATAAATTCGTCAGCCATCTCTGAACAATACATAACACTGGATAACGTACACATTATTAAAATTAATAATTCTGACTTTTTAAGAAAAAACGTGTATATTTATATATACACTTCAAATGTATCCCCTATATTAGCAAAAAATAAAATAGCCATCCAATAATACTTTGCTGTACAAAATGGTGTGAGTAGTATTTATTAGTTGTAAACTAGCCAATCCACCATCATAGATTCATAATATACAATAGAACATTCAATAATTAAAATCTTGCAGTCATCTTTTGTTGACTGTAGCATTACAGAAAGAACTCGATCACCTACAAATAAATTACTCCTATATCTCTAATTTAGATCGGCAAGTAATAGTAAATTTAGGAAGTAGTTAGTATGAAATTTATTTTAAAATAAATTAGTCAATTGACTAATAAAATACCGACACCAGACGAGATTGTTTGTGTGTCTGCATTCTATTGGTCAATTAACTAACTTACAAACAAAATAACTTGGGATCCGTAAATTTATGTTCATTTTAGGTCAAGGGACATAAAAGAAAATAACTACTCCGTATCATATTCATCAGTAAAATATCACCAGTATAATGAAAAGTTGTGAAGCACGCCAGCAGCTGCCCGCCCATTTGGAGTGCGAGCTCCTAGCTAGCTCTGTAGATCAATTGTATGCCTGGCCAAGACTTCCTTAATTATGTCATTAGGCAATTGTATGGAATAGCTAGTTTCTTAATCATGTATATATATCATCTAAACAGCGACAAACTCCACAAGTGTAATAGAGATGTTGAGACCATATCTCTACAGAGAATTGGTGCACATTATAATATACATTGTACGATATGCAGTACTCCACAATACAATGCATTATGCATATATCATAAACGAGTGGTACATATAATTTTCAAAACAAAAATAGTAGTTAAGAAGCCACCAATATCAATACGACACAACTTCATCAACAAAATCCCTGCGAATTTAAGCAAACCGAAATTCAAAGCTATTCACGAATGGTTTCTTTTGCCGGTACATTTTTGCCCTTATTACTTGGGGTATAAAGAATATATATATATATATATATATATATATATATATATATATATATATATATATATATATATATCAAGAAACTCTGCACAAGGAATAGAAAATGAAAAACAAACCAACATAAATAGAATTTAGATGCAAAGCCTTGTAGTTTCAAAAAACGTAGAACAAAAAAATAATAATTATAGCCAGCAAAATAAATTATTAAAGAGTAGCGTTGGAGCAGATATTAGGGTTTACCCACGGGATCGATCAACATGCTCCTCACTCTAACTATGGGGTTGAATATTAAGCAGGATTATCTAATTTTTGATCAAAGAAGAAACTTGCAGGAAATATTAGTGTAGGGTTATGATCAAGTATATATACAAACAAAAGGGAAAACACATACAAGCTGCCACTTACCTAGATAGATGTTAATTTGTTGCTTTAATTATATATAGGGGGTATAAATAAATATAGAACGAATTTATTGATTGATTCTATATATATATATATATATATATATATATATATATATAAGCGATCGATCGAGATTATTGATGATATGGATGGATGAGAAAGGGTTTTGCAAAGAGAGACCAACAAAGCTCCGTTGGCAGTATGTCCACCTCCATCTATATATACATGAAACTAAAATTGAAACTGAGATTGAGATATATAGATATATAGATATATAGATTGTGGTTGAAATATCAAATACGTAGTATATAACACAAACACAGTTTTTTTTTTTGTGTATACATACATATAGTTTGGGGAGGAGGTGGACAGAATGCCAAGAAACTCGGTAAGAAGCCCTTTGTTAAACCTCCCCATGACCTTATTTCCTTTCCTTTTCTTCCGTGTATATTTTTTTCACCCCCTCATCACCAAAACACACAGAATACTGGTTAGCTTCTTGCTGGTATGTATGACTTGTATTATTAGAGAGATCAAGAGAGGAGAGAGGGAGATTGAAGATGGGGCAGTTGGGTGGTACTACTACTACAACAACTATTTAAGATGCATATGAGATTGTGATGTGAGAAAAGGCTAGGCTAGGCTACTATAGTAAATAAGAGAGAGAAGAAAGAAGAAGAGGTGTAAATCCATAATAAGAAGTTGAGAGAGAGAGAGAGATTTGATGGTTGATGAGTTGATTGAATCTTTTCAAAGAGGCAGGATGAGGGCATATTTAGAAGGAAAGGGGATCATCATCATCATACTTATTCCTCCCTTCCCTCGATTCTGATGAAGAAAAAAACCCCTTATCCCTCAAAATTAATAATTAATAAATATATAACGACATTTTTCTTATCAATTTTCTTCCTAATATCCCCCTTTCTTTTTCATGCAATACACACCTCATAAATTGAAGTATGAATTTAAAGTATTTAATTATGATAAATTTGCCAGACCCCATATTATTGATACATTTTAATTATAATTTTTTTTTGTATTAATTATAACAGTAATTATACTTTTAATTCTAATTAACACTATATTTAGTCATCACAGAATATAATATTTGTTATAATCAATCATTATAATAAAAAATTATAAAAATTATCAATAATATGTAATGCGACAATTTCAGTCCAACCATTCCAAATTTAAAGTACTTCTTGGTCTAGCCTAACTATATAACATAGGAGCTTAAAACACACAAATATACCAGAATCGCTTTCAGATTATTCATATACAGTTATACACCCATATTTATATTTCAAGGGTTTAGGGTGTTATTATCTCAAATAATGTGAAAATTATGTAAATATAGTGTTAATTATGTCACAAAGTAGTATTTATTTTGTTTAATTAAATATCATTTTAAACGCATTTGAGCCCCCTAATATTATTATAAATTTGCTAAAATAACCCACCAACACCTATATATAATTAAATGGAAAATTGAGAAATGAAGATGAAAGAATTGACTGCTCAATCCATAATAATTGTAGGTAGTGAGTGGGGTCGGTGGGTGAGTTGTACCGATAGATACCGAACTGTCAAAGCTTTGTGAATTAAATCACTCCGTCCGTCCGTCCGCCGCTAGTCAATTCGCAATTGATGGTGGTACGTGAAAACTATCAACGGAACATATATATTTGCCATTAATTATTCATTACGCTTATGGAAATTTGTATTAAAAAATGTGTAAATAAAATTTCCATAAGAGCGAAATAAATCCTACTCCCTAGGAAAGAATATGTTCGAATAATTTATCAAATTTTAAAATTTACTCGTATTTGAGTCGAGCAAATATGAATCAAGTCCGAACTGTTTATTCATTTTACAGTTTTATTCTTACGTAAGAGAAGACTGTGTGAAAATATCAAAAACAAATCAGTTTTCTTGTATTTATCAAAAAACTTGAATAATATGAAAAGCAAAATGATATATGGAAAAAATATATTTACACAACTTGTAGTATACATAACGACGGTTTTTTGGGCTATAGCGACGGTTTCGTCCGTCGTCATAGTTATTATGGGCTACGACGACTGGTGAACCGTCATCATAGTCTAAAAAATCCTTCGTCATATCTTGAATGTGTAATACATAACTGTGTATATACATATAACCTATGATATATATATATATATTGATAAATATGATAAGATAAAATAATAATATATAAATTTCTTCTTAATTTATTTTTAAATAATGCTACATTACATAATGATGGCTCACATAATCTTTATATATATATTTGTAGATCCCATATATCAAGTAGAGAATTATAATATACGCATGTATGTGAATATTATGTAAAAAAAATTATGATATTATCATTGTTGTTTATTTTTATCTCATGCATCCTGTGAATATTAATTTAATATCGGATATTAACTTTTCACAGAAGATATCAGTTTTGTTAATTTTTGTATTGTCCCGGCAGAATGCCATTGCAAATATTGAATTCAAATAACCGAACACCAATTCCATGTATCATGCATGCATCATCATGCATGCTCTCTCTCATGATCACTCCTACGTTGTCTATCAACAACAACGAAAGAGGACGTCGAAGCATGAGAAAATAAATTTTTTATAATTTTTATTTCTTTTAGTAATTTAAATTTTTTAAAGAAATGTACTGGTGGGACCTTCTCTCCACCACCAAAATAAAGGTGGCATCCAAAGCAGTCTACTACTACTCTGATCGTCTCGAGTAGTTCTACACAGAGGACGGTTTTTTTTTGGACCGGTCCAGTTTTGGTTTTTTTGTTGTTATATTTTAATTTAAATTTTTACTGAATACAGTATTTTTAAGTATAATTTGAATACACATAAAAATTATATAATTTTATTTTTTATATGTATCTAAATTATATTTAAAATATTATATTTTATAAAAAATTTAATTAAAATAAATATTATATATATTTTTTAAGAGTCACAACAAAAATTATACCGATATAATATTTCTATCGGACAAATCTGTCGGCCAAGACTTATGGTAAATTTAAAAGCCAAAGAAAAGAAACTAATGAATGTTAAAGGAGTAATTACTTCTGACTTATGAGACTGAGGTAGAGGTGATGAATAAAAGAAAATAAATATTACTTCTGTGTCAGGATAAAAGTTTTGATAGATTTTTTATATATATTAAAAAGAGGAATAAAAAAATAAAATTATCTATAATAATATCATTAAGAGAAAATTAGAATAAAAAAAATATAAAATATTTAATGTTACGAATATAATAAAAAAATATGTAAAAATTTAGTTATTAAAAAAAAGTTGATATTTAATATGAGATAACCTAAAATAATACTAATAAAAACTTTTATCTTTTTGACGGAGTAAATAAAAAGGTTGTATTAGTAGTAGTACTCCATTAGACATTAGGTAGGCAGGTAGGTAGGTCAAATCGTTTCAATGCTGCCCATAGCAGTGTTCTCTCAAGTCATCTTCTTTTCCAAGAAACCCAACCCAGAAACAAAGAGAGGGAGAGAGAGGGGTGATTAATTTTCCTCCTCCGTTCCTTGACCCCCTTTTGTCGACTGAAACGTCGCCCTCACAACCCACGCTCCCATACCCACATCATACCACTTATTTATAAATTTTAAATGACATATAATAATTTGTTTAATTTCATATAAAGTTATAATAATATGACTAAAATAGTATTGGTATTGACAATAAAATAAAAACAAATGTTAAATTTCCTTTTATAATTATCTATAATATTACGCAGAGTTTATTAATATCAAATGATAAGATTTTCTAAAATTTATTATTATATTTTTAATTTAGTATTTTGGTAAATTTTAGAAATTCATAGAAAAAGGAGGGAATAGTAGACAACTGACTTGCGGTTCAAAATCAAAACTTCCTCGAATAAACAGGTTTTGTATTTATGGTGTATGCATGCGTCGTCCTCACTCCTCTGCATACTATTGAATGTAATACTGCGTTAACAGTTTCTACTGAGAATTGTGGATCCGGTTAGCATGAAGTTTATTTGTTGGTAAGTTGATTAATTGACCAATAAAATACTGACACACATAAAAATTCGCTTACGTATCAATATTCTATTGGTCAATTGACTAACTTATTTAAAAATAAATTTCATGTTAACCACATGAGAGAAATGGAAATAGGAGGATAGCATACTATGCCACCATAACTATAGGCTATGGCTATAGGCTATGGCAATAGGTAATGGCAACCCACCAATAGGCAAAATCCATTTATTGCTTCAAAGCTACCCTCTTCGACTCAACTGCATTCATTAATTAATTTAGAGCTCTTCTACGCTGACCGGGTTTTGGCGACCGGTCCAGCGATAGGACAAATTTTTTTTTTTTTTTTAAATATCTCTCAAATAATTTATAAGATTTATTAGAACTGGAATTTTTACAGAATAAAATGATTTGGATGTCATTTGAATATATGTAAAAAATATGTCTGTACAGACATATTTTTTACATGTATTCAAATGACATCCAAAACACTTTATTCTGTAAAAATTCCAATTCTTATAAATTATTTGAGAGATATTAAAAAAAAAAAAAAAAAAATTGGACCGGTCGCTAAGACCGGTCGCCCAACAATGTCCCCCTAGAATTTTCCATTAATTTACCGGCTTCTATAATATTTTAATCAAATTATCCAAGGTTTTTCTTTGCCCCGATTCATACCACGACTCCACTCGTGACAATCATAAAGTTGTGGGATCAAACTTTGGCAGCTTAGAATAAAATGTGTGAATGTGTTTAAATTTCAATCTAATATAACAAAAAAAAAATACATTTAAATAATATTATTTTATCTAATATAAAGACAATATAAATAATTAACATTATAATTAATATTATACAATCGTTTTCTTAATACTTGTATAAAATTTTAAAATAACATATATTAAAAAATGGGAAGAGTACATAATTTCGTTACACCATTTATCTTGAAAATATAATTTTAGGGTTAATATATACTCCATATTTTATTTTTATCTTTCTATCTAATCATTTTTTGAGTATATCTATATATACATATAAAAGTAAAAAAAATTACTCTATATTTCTCTGTCATATATATATATATGGCAAACTATAGGGACCGAACAAAAAATAAATGCGATAATTTTATTGATCGCTATAACATAAAAAATTAATTTTTTATTTTATAACAACGAATAAATTCATCATTATAATCAATTCATTTTTAGTTAGCTTTGATTCGATTCACCGGAGAAAACCAGTTATTCAATAATTTTTACCTCAGGTACATAACCCCACAGTTGTCACTACTGAGTTTCTCTGTCAGTGCCATGATTGAATCATTGGGAGGATAAGTTTAGATTCAGATTTATTTATTACTCCCTCCATCTCATAATGATTTCTTTTTGTACATAATTTAAGAAAATTAATTAAATGACAATTTTTAATATATATTTTTCACATATATCCCTTAATATGAAATTAATGAATAAGTTAATTATTCATTACTTATCACACTGAAACTCTCAATTTCATTAATTGACGTGTTAAAATCCATAACCATAGAATACAACAACATTAAATGTGGTGATAAAAATAATGACATTGAATGTTGTTTCTTCAAAAAAAGAGTAATGGTTGAATATTTATTATAAGGGTATAAAAGTAAAACAATGAACCAACTAAATTTTATAAATAGTAAGTAGTTTATATATTGGGACATCTCAAAATAAAAAATCAACCTATAATTATAGGACGGAGGGAGTACTACTTTTCTAAGTACAATTATTTTATTTCATTTTTTTTTTTGTAAAAGTGTTGCAACCTAGGATTTTTCAAGAGTTAACTATGCAGGTTCTATCTAATACAGCCCTTAACATCGGAGGCTTGATGTAATTTTTCCTATTTTTTGGTATCAATTTGTAATTTGGTTTTATTTATCAAAATTTAATTAAAAAAGAAAATAGTATATATGTCGATTATTATTTGACAATATGAAAGTGTAAATCAAATTCTTTTAATTTTCATGAAATTTATGATTTTATGTTCAGGTATAAGCGTGGGTTAAAATTTATGTGTATATCAAATGCTTTTAGTTTTCATGAATCATAAAAGCTAAATATATAAACAAATTTTCTTAATTATCAATCTTAAAATTAATTAATTTAACCAAAAAAATTAAATTAAACTAGATTTTGTGAGACAGAGAGAGTATATTCTAAAATAATTGTCGTATATATATATATAATTAGGAGAATCTTAAATTCCCTTTATTATAATAATATTCATATTTATATCCTCTTGAACAATCAAACAACTATTATTTTTCTCTATTTTTTCAATAAAAAATAGTGTTATTTTTCTTTTAGAACTATATTATTAATTATTATTTTTAATATATCTATCTAATAAAATACAAATGATTTTGAATTTCCCGCTCACTCAATAAATCATCTGGGCCGTCCAAAGTTTAAGATAAATCCCACCGTCCATACATCTATCTAATAAAATACATCTATCTATCTAATCTATCTAATAATGATTTTGAATTTTTCGCTCACTTAATAAATCATCTGGGTCGTTCTAAGTTTGAGATATATCTCACTGCCCATACAGTGTCGAAGGTACGGGATCCAGCTAATATATATATATATATCTATAATATAAAAGAGAGCGGAGAGAGAAAAAGACAAATGTCACATCAAAAATCTATAATATAAAAGAGAGCGGAGAGAGAAAAAGACAAATGTCACATCAAAAATCAAATAATAAAAAATGACAAATATCTGCATGTGTTGTTGTACGGCTGGGGCCACCTGACGTGGACATAGACAAATAATAAATATTTTTAATAAAAATAAAACAAAATGCAGTTTTTTTAATAAAAAATGCAGTTTTTTTAATAAAATTATTTTTTTATATAAAATACAGTTTTTTTTAATAAAAATAAAAAAATGCATTTTTTTAATAAAAAATTGCTGTTTTTTAATAAAAAAAATGATGTTTTTTATTAAAAAAAAAAGCGCTGTTATTAAAAATAACAGCATTATTATTAAAAACAGTGTTATTAAATAACAGCATTTTTATTTTAATAAAAAACATTATTTTAAAAAAATAGTTTAAAAAAGAGTGTTTTTTTAATAAAAGAACAACAGTTTATAAAAAATAGTTTATTTTTTTTAATAAAAAATAACAGCATTTTTATTTTAATAAAAAACCGCATTATTTTAAAAAAAACAGTTTAAAAAACAGTATTTTTTTATTTTTATTAAAAAAACTGCATTTTATAAAAAAAATAATTTTATTAAAAAAATTGCATTTTTTAAAAAAATTGTGTTTTACTTTTTTTTAAAAAAAAAACCAATTATTTTTATTAAAAAAATGCTTTTTAATTTTTTTTAATAAAAATTGAAAAAAAACTACTTTTTTAATTTTTATGAAATATAATTATTTTTATTTATTTATTTTCTTATTTTTTTGCTGATTTTTAAAATTTTTATTATATTTTAAAATATTTTTTTCCATTTTTTCATCAAAATTTTCATCTATATCCACATCATCACTGCTACGTCGCGTGCTAACTGCCACATAGATTTTTTTTAAGACAAGTCAGCTACCACATCATCATTTCCATTAAGTCAACTTTGACTTAACGATTTTTGTAACAGAGTGTTAGTAAATTAAAGTTCAGTGAGTTGACTGTAAGAAAAAAAGTTCAGTGACCCATTTGTAAGTCAACCTATAGTACAGTGACTTAGGAAGCATTTAACCCTAAAGTTAACTAATTATTCATGATTATGATGAATTTGGATGTGGATTGATGATTTTTTTGGTGGTTTGAATATGTATCGATGATTGTAAGTTTTATAGACAGGTTTAGAATTTTCTGGATATCTATTTTTAAAGGAAATTTTGTCAAAATTTTTTGAAATTAGTACCGACTAGCTCGATGTTTTGGTGGTTGGATATGTATTGATGATTGAGTAATATTTTTCGATTTTTAATTTAATTTTTCGTTACACCGTGCCTTCAGGCACGGGTTATAGCTAGTATATATATAAGTAACAGATAATATGAAATGGAGGAAGTAAGTAGGTTGACTTAAGACATGACTGTCTAGTAGTATGATTTTGATATACAGGCTGGAATAATAAAGGTGGAATTCGTGCACGGTAGTATATATATTTGGCGGAACCATTTGCACATTAGTAAGAAGTAAACTGACTAATACTAAAACTTTTTATTCCATATATATATACTAGCTGGGTCACGTGCCTCCGGCACTGTATTGATAATATAATTTATCTTAAATTTTGAACGATTAAAATAATTTATTGAGTGAGCGAAAAATTTAAAGTCATTTGTATTTTATTAAATTATTATTAGATTATTAGATAGATAGATGCATTTTATTAGATAGATGTATGAACGATGAGATTTATCCCAAACTTTGGACGGCCCAGATGATTTATTAAGTGAGCGAGAAATTTAAAATCATTTGTATTTTATTAGATAGATAGATAGATAGATATATATATAATCCGATTTTTTAGCAAATCGAAAGAAGTGAAGTAAGAACGAACCGGTTATAGCGATGATTTATTCGTCGTTATAACATAAAAAATTGAGTTTTTATATTATAACGACGGAAAAAATTATATAATTGGTTCCCTTTTAGTTCATTAAATAGAACCGGGCTATATATATATATCATATTCTACTTTTACAAATGGAAAAAGTTGCATGCTTTGTATCCACTTTGAACAACAGATCTCATGAATCTAAACTTTATCATCTTTGGTTACTTCCTTGTTCGGAAAAAAGCTTCTGGGTAGTGGTGCAGCCATGGGGACATGCCACATAAACTTCCACATGAAGAAGAAATGCTTAATTACCATTGACTTTAGACAACAATTAATTATAGATTGTAAATGAAGAAGAAATGCTACGTTAAATATTTTTTCATTAATTTTTTTTAAAATTATGTCAAAGCTGCAATTTAATTCAATTAAACAGTATACCTTTTGCACTAATATTTTTAATTTTTATTTAACCGACTTGAGGTCTACCCCCACACTACTATAGATATGAAAATTATAAAAAAGATTGGATTTGTCAATTGTTTCTATCGGAAATAGGATTGACTCGGATTCTTCATAAAATTATACGTACGACTCTTCTGATTTTAATTAAGCAGGTCTAAATTAAAAGGTTCGGTTCGGTTCGGTTCGGCTCGGCTCCTAGGTTCTTTTATAAAAAAATATGTGTAATCATCACTAGAATAATTATAAAAATAATATTATATTTGTTCAACAATTAACATTATTTTTATTTTACGTAGGTAGGAATTTACATGCAAGCAAATTCAAAGAAAATTTTCCGTTCCGTTCTCTGCCACCCTTAGCAAAGACAGCAATAATCAAACTTGGCATGCTTAATTTTGGCTTTAAAATGGATGCTGGTATTAATTATGGCGGGGATTGCGGACTACTAGCATATACTCCTACATATAAAGATGACCAGACAGACAAATTAAAATTAATGATACATTTAAATCATCCATCTTGCACTTCTACATGCAGCATGATGATACATTTAAATCATCTTCCACTTTTTCCTTTCATGATCACTTCTCTCTCTCTCTCTCTCTCTATATATATATATATATATATATATATATATATATAATGCTCTCACGTAGTGCCTCAAAAGTTTATTAGCATATGCTTTTATATGTGCAATATTCTGTCGAATGTCAAAGCACTTAAAATAAAATGATTTTTTTAAAGATTAATTTGAGCTATATAAGAGCTAGCGTGGGTAAGAGTGGCATGCAACTGTCGACGTGCAGGAAAAAGAGTATTAATTCCCATATGTAATTAATGATTAGAGTTGTGTTAATTAATTTGTTTAGAAAGCATGTTTAATTAATGAGTTAGATTTAGTACTCCATTGATAAACAAAAATAAAGATTACTCCTGTATAAGATCATGGAATTAAGGGTAATATATATATATATATATATATATATATATATATATATATATATATATATATATATATAGTTGCATATTAATAGTAATTTTTTGGCACTAGCTCAAAAAAGATCCACCGAACATCTTAATTAACCTAAAGCTTGACTCAGTTGGTTTATTAAACATATAGATGCTTAATTAATTAATCTTTCCCCTGGCGTTCAATTATATATATAAGATTTTAATTATATATTATCACGTGATGATTTTTGAAACTCCAATGCAATTATCGTTTTAGGGAGGAGGGGTTTCAAGATAGGAACGTGGGATAGAACGAAAGAAAGTTGATTGAGATGAGGGTAGCCAGGACAGGAAATATATTGGAAATTTTAATTTTAATTTTCAGTGTTGAATGATGAGGATGATGGAACAGTGATGTGTCACGTCACGTGAGAAAGAAATAAAGAAGGTGATAATGATTGTATCAAGGAATGGAATGGAAGGGTTGATATGTTTGTTTGGCTAAAGAGAGAAAGGCATAAAAGGGCAGAAGGAAAGTTGTGGTGGGAAAGGTGTTGCGTTGAGTTTCAAGACATGAATCATGAAGCCGATGACTCTATGCTTTCACTTATCATCATTGATATATATATATATATATATATATATATATATATATATATATATATATAGGGAAATGATCCGTGGACTACGTTAGTTGTGAACTCTTTATCAGCTAACGCTCATTCAGCCGTCCAAAATTGAAGTTAATGGCCCAGATGAGATCCCAGCCGCTAGAGGGAGTAGCGGTCAGCAATAAATTAAAAAATACGCTCTGCTGGCCGCTAGAGGGAGTAGCGGCTAGTCAAAACTGGCTGCTATTCCCTCTAGCGGCCAGCAGAGAGGATTTTTTAATTTGGCCCAGTCGCTAGAGGGAGTAGCGGCCAACAAAAAAAATTGGCCAATTACTGATTATCCTAATTATTCTCGTACATGCTACTTATTAATTAGTAAAATAAAATAATAAAAAATTATAAGTATAATTATAAGGATAATCAGTAATTATATTTATACTTATCCTTATACTTATTAACAGATTATCCTTATACATATTACTTATTAATCAGTAAAATAAAATAATAAAAAATTATAAGAATAATTATAAGGATAATCAGTAATTATCTTTATACTTATCCTTATACTTATTAACAAAATAAGTATGTATAAGAATAATTACTGATTATCGTCTTATGATTTTTAATTATAAATAAGAAATAGTGATTGAATTTATATATTTGAGTAGGAATATAATATAAATTTAATCACTATTTCCTATTTATAATTAAAAATCATAAGACGATAATTATTAATTATCCTTATACATACTTATTTTATTAATAAATATAAGGATATACACTACAAGAAACAGGCCTAACAGCGACCAATAATATCAGCGACCGCATATGCAGTCGCTATTACTAATATCTGCGACCGATATCTGCGACCGATTAAAGATAGTCGCTAATACCATTATCTGCGACCGCATGCGGTCGCTACTATAATTTTGCCTCCCAATTTTTGGTGGGAAATGTTGGCGCCTAGGTTTTGTGCGACCACTCAAAATCAGCGACCGCATGCGGTCGCTGATATGTCCACATCATTAAATATCTGCGACCGCACGCGGTCGCAGAAAGCAGTCGCTGATCAAATTAAACAAATCAGTCTCAGGCTCGCGAAATCAGTATCACAGAAGAAAAAAAAAGAGGGAGTTACAGACGAGTGAGAAGAGGGAGTAGGGGGGAAGAGAATCGACCATTGCCGCACCACCGCACCACCGCACCACTGCTCCATCGCTGCACCACCGCTGCACCACGCCGGTAACCCTTAATTATCCCTAAATTCCTAAATCCCTAAATCTTTGTACTCGGTACACTATTTATTTATGCTACATATATGAAACTTTATGTTCATATTGCCTATAAATTTTCTCTTTCTTCAATGCTACCTTTTCTTTTCCTTCTTTAATTTGGAATCATCTAAATTAAGGTATGCCCTCCAATTCAATTTTATTAAATTTAAATTATAGTTGGTTAGTGCATAATACTGTTTGAGATGTTTTAATTTGTTACTTGAAAATTCCTTTATTTATCTATCTGCATTTTAAAGTTTTTGTTCTGTTTGGAATTGAGTTTGCTACGAGGGCATTTCTGTCAGTTAGATATTGAGTTTGCAACCTTGTTTTCAATGTTCACTTGTATAGCATTTAGTTGTCAGTTTGAAACCAACAATAAAAATTCAATGGTTTGTAGTTCCTCTGTAATGTTTACGTAGGTAAAAACTCTGATATGATTGGTAGTTCCCTCTCTCTCTCTCTTTAATGTTAATACTGATAGCTGGTTTGATGCTCAGCTGATTAAACTTAAATCTTGATAATTATATATTTGTAAGTCGTAAAAGATTCTAACCAATTGTCATTTTGTTAAGGAAAAATTTAGAGAAGAAAGGGGAAGGTATTAGAGAATTGAAGAGGAAGAAAGTAGATGGAAGGAGAAGGAAGAGAGAAATAAATTTTGAATTTTGGAGGAGAAATTCAATTTAATATCAAAATAGATTTGTTGCTAAAGATTATCATTGATAATTGAAGACCATCTGTTGGTTGATTGAATATCTTTTTATTCCAGTTATAGTCTGATTTATTGAATCTTATATACATGCCGTCGTGCATGTGGCTAGTCCATATTACAGGGGAGACTCTGGCAAAATTTTTTTATTGGTCTGGTAGTTGCGAACATTTATACTATTACCGAGCCTATTGGTGATCAACTAGAGCTTATTAAGGGGATGTTGGAGCTGATGGGTTGGGCTTGGCACCGCGAGGCCACACGAGGCCACACCAAGCTTAGCCAAGCCTCACGGGGCCAAGCCAAGCTTGGTTGTTAACATGGTAAGCTATTTAGGGGGCTGCTAAGCCAAAATAGGCAGTGCTAGATAACTGTTAGTGCAACAAAGAAGGTAACTAGATTCACTTGGTCAATAAAGAGACTATTTTGGCTATAACAGAAAAATAAGGGTATTTAACACTTATGTATACAAGAATAAAGCTACAAAAGTATGCTCTCAAGTCATATGCTTATAAGTATGCTTAAATGTCATTCATATGCTTACAAGTATGCTCAAGTCATATGATTACAAGTATGATCAAGTCATATGGTTACTAGTATGCTCTCAAGTCATATGCTTACAAGTATGCTTAAATGTTAATCATATGCATGCTTACAAGTATGCTCAATTCATATGGTTACAAGTATGCTCAAGTCATATGTTAACATTTATAATGTTGTCTGTAGTAGGTATCGTGGAATCATGGACCTCTATTCAGACCGTAGTTGGATGGCACGACGAAAGTCAAGTGCCCAGATAGGTGCTACAGCTGAATTTAGAGCTGGTTGTCAGGTGTTTTTGGAGTATGCGTATAGTCACCCGGAATGTATGAATGGTAAGTCGCAGATACGATGTCCATGTTTGAAGTGTAAGAATGTAAATTATATGGACAGAGACATGGTAAACTATCATTTACTTGTTTCTGGGTTCATGAGAAATTACGAAGAATGCTGGTGGGCACATGGGCAGAGAAGATATGGTGGCATCACAGAAGTACACAATTCGGGCAGTAGTACTCATCGAATGAATGAAATGGTTCATGATATTGCAGGGCCAGATTTTGATTGGGAGCAAGGCAGAGAGCAACCTATGAATTCTGATGCTAAATACTTCTTTAAGTTGTTAGACGAGGGTAGCGAGCCATTGTGGCATGGTTGCACCAAACACACTATATTGTCTGCAGTGGCGACATTACTTAACATCAAGGCTGATCACAACATGAGCCATGAGTGTTTTGAGTCGCTCTTGAATGCCATTAAGAGTATGTTGCCTGACGGTGAGAAATTACCTGGTAACTATTACTTTTGTAAGAAAATGGTGAAGAAGTTGGGTCTTGGATACCAAAAGATCGATGCATGTCCCAACGATTGCATGTTGTTTTATAAGGAAAATGAACAGTTGACAAGGTGCACGTTTTGCAGTCATGATCGGTTTAGGCCTAATAAAGAGGGTGTGACTACAAAAATATCAAGTATACCGTTTAAGATTCTAAGGTATTTTCCAATAACACATCGACTAAAAAGATTGTACATGTCTTCAAGAACAGCTGAACATATGAGTTGGCATGCGAAATCTCCAGCTAAAGATGGAGAACTAAATCATCCCGCAGATGGGAAGGCTTGGAAAGATTTCAACTTAGCACATCCTGGATTTGCATTGGAACCTAGAAATGTGAGGCTTGGATTGTCCACCGATGGTTTCAATCCGTTTGGCCACTCAGCTGTTCCGTACTCATATTGGCCTGTGATTGTTACTCCGTACAACTTGCCTCCTTGGATGTGTATGAAACAACCATACTTGTTTCTTTCACTCGTGGTTCCTGGTCCTAAGAGTCCTGGAAAGAACTTAGATGTTTACTTGAGACCTCTTATAGACGAGTTGAAGGTATTGTGGGAGGATGGAGTACAGACTTGGGATGTTGCAACAAAAACAAATTTCAACCTTAGGGCAGCGGTTATGTGGACTATAAGTGACTTCCCAGCTTATGGTATGTTAGCTGGATGGAGTACACACGGGAAGTTGGCTTGTCCGTATTGTATGGAGCATACAAAGTCGTTTAATCTATCAAAAGGTCGAAAGCCTTGTTGGTTTGACTGTCATCGTCGGTTCTTACCGGTAGATCACCCGTTTCGAAGAAATAGAGAACACTTCAGGAAAGGGAAAGTAGATAATGATATGCCTGCACCGCGATTGTCGGGAACAGAGATGCGAGATCGTGTGATGAGATTGCCGGTTATCCCATTTGGTAAGGTTGATGTCACAAACATAATCAATGGGTTTGGTGAATCTCATAACTGGGTTCGGAGAAGCATCTTTTGGGAACTGCCATATTGGTCTACAAATTTGATTCGTCATAATCTAGATGTGATGCATATTGAGAAGAATGTGTTTGACAATGTGTTTAACACTGTGATGAATGTTACGGGGAAGACAAAAGATAACGATAAGGCACGTTTGGACATGAAAGATATTTGTAAGCGTCCTAGATTAGAACTTTATGAATCTCCTAATGGTAAGATTGTCAAACCGCATGCAAGGTACACATTGTCCAAAAACCAAGTTGAAGATGTGTGCACATGGGTTAAGACTCTGAAACTACCAGATGGATATGCGTCAAACATTGCAAGGTGTGTTACGGGTGGGAAATTGCAAGGAATGAAGAGTCATGACTGTCATGTGTTCATGGAGAGACTCATGCCTATAGCATTTCGGGATCTGCTTGATAAACCAATATGGGATGCTTTGACGGATCTTAGTCGTTTCTTCAAAGACTTGTGTTCAAAATCATTGAATGAGAAGGACATGTTTGTACTTGAGAATAACATCATAGAGATCACGTGTAAACTGGAAAAAATATTCCCACCTGGATTTTTTGACTCCATGGAGCATTTGCAAATTCATCTTCCCTATGAAGCTCGTGTTGGGGGTCCAGTTCAATATAGATGGATGTACCCTTTCGAGAGGGTGATGGGAAACCTTAAGAGGAAGGTGAAGAATAGAGCTTATGTTGAGGGGTCGATATGTGAGGCATACAGTTTCGATGAGATATCTACGTTTGTCTCAGACTATTTTTCGGACGAAGTCTTGACAAAGGCCAATCGAGTATCGTGACATGATGATGGGGGAAATATTGAACTAAATGGTCGGCTCTCTGTATTTGGTCTATCGGGCCGCGCTTATGGAAAAGGGAAGCGCATATTCCTCTCTGAGCAAGAATTACATGCTGCACATACTTACATTCTTCTCAATTGCGAGGAAATTGACGAATTTGTGAGGTACACATGTAAACTTGATAATTTATCTTTTAAGTTGAAAATTTATTCCAATATGTTAATGTTTATAACATGGTATAGATTGTACGATGACGAGTTAAAAGTGAAGCATCCCGGCATAACTGATAAAGATATTCAAATCAATCGGGATAAAAACTTTGCATTTTGGCTAAAGGACAAAGTAAGTTCAATTTTTAAGCACGTAGTATATATATATATATATATATATATATATATATATATATATATATATATATATATATATATATATATATATATATATACTCCATGTTAACTATGACTTCATTTAATAAGATGGAGTTTTTGTAGGCTTTGACTGAGGGATCAACGATTCCAGCTAATGTACAAGTCCTAGCTATGGGACCAGACAGGGACCAAGTCACCCGCAATGGTTACAAAATAAATGGTTGTGAATTTCACACAAAGGCATATGGGGGCGGTAAAAGAACAACGAACTCTGGAGTGTGTGTCCAAGGAGATTGTTACAATGAGCTTGGTCGTGCCTTTTATGGGGTGTTGGAGGAAATCGTAGAGTTGTCGTACAAGGGCACGTATGGGGGTTATATTCACTTGTTCAAGTGCCGTTGGTTTGATTCAGAAAAAGGGATACGTGTTGACAGACATGGAATCGTCGATATTGACCTCCATAGGTCTGCGTACTCCAACGAACTGTTTGTTTTACCAACTCAAGCAGTACAAGTTTACTATACTCCTAGTCCTGTTAGGAAAAGGGATAGACCACCTACAGATTGGCAAGTTGTAATTCATACTCCCGCGCGTAGTCATGTTCAAGTAATAGACGAGGATTTCTACCAAGAGGAAATGCTTCAGAGACCTCCTATAATAAATATAGAGGACAATAATGATGTAATCCAGTTAGAGGGTGGAGATGAACCTGATGAATTGGATCCCGAGACAGTTATTGTGCCAGATGACAGTGATATTGAGCAAGAGTTATTGACTGACACTGACACAGAATCTGAAGAAGATGGTTATGAATCTCCGATACTTGTACAAAATGATTCTGACTCATCAGACAACGATTTAAATGGTTCATGATTCACTTTATGATTCTGATAGACCACCTACAGATTGGCAAGTTATAATTGTACAAAATGTATGTTTATGTTCATGTTCATGTTCATGTTTAGTTCATAATTATGTACCTTTCATTTATGTTCTCTATATAGGAATGTTCTCTATATCCTTAACTATATCATTTGTAGTTGTTGTAGTTAACTATTTTGCAGTCATGTTTATGTATCTTTCACTTATGATAATCGTAGTTAACTATTTCATACAATTAATTGTCATTCATAATTTCATACTAACATCCTAATTTTTTTATTTATAGATGTCTTCTGAACCTGCAGCACGAAAGCGCGGGTTGGGTCGGGGCCCTAATCATGTGCCGAAGGCCCCGGCTAATCCGGATGATCGCATTCTTATATAGATCCGTCCTCCTCCAGAAAGCACGTAAGTTAAACATCGTGTATATATAAGGGTTTAATATTTTCATTGTTATAAATATATTTTAATGTAAATTACTGTATATTGTAGTGATTTTCAAGATAGTAAAATTGTGAAGTGCATTTCACAATTATGCTTACAGAACTGGCCTACGCCAGTGATTACATGGGCGAGCACACCTCTCGCCCATAAGGATGCAGTTTGGACTGAATTTCAGGTATGTTTTTATTAATTATGATAGATTATATTAATATAATATTCAAAGGATAATTTTTAGTAATGTTATTATTGTTGTTTTATTTGCAGAAAAGGTATAGATGGGAGGACGCGCAGGCTTCGGTGATTCAGACATTATTCTGGCAGAAGTGCGCGGTCCGTACCAAGGATAACTTAAATAAAGAACGACAAAAAGCCATTCACAATGCCGAGATCGACCATCCAGGCCAGGGAGAAGATTATATGCACGAGCATAGCCCCTGGTGGTGCACCCAGTCCATATGGGCTGAGATGTGTACCCAATGGAGAGCTGAGAGCTGGGTGAAAAGACGAAAGACTGCCGCCACCAACAGAGCCTCGGGTGTATCCGAAGGCGAAAAGGCTAAAGGAACATACAAGGGCGGCAGTATTTCACAGTTGCAGTATATCACTGCCAGGGTACGTATTTACAAGTTTTAATATGTTTTCAATCATGAATTGTAGAAAATATATCCCATTTTTACTTAGTAATATTGTGTTATTTTTGTATAGGTGTCTCAGTCTCAAGGTCAGCTTATCCATTGGCTGGATGTGTACGTTGCCACCCGTGATGGTCTGCCTGAGGCTATCCAGATAGCGGTAATAAATTTTAACAACTTGATCTTTAATTAATGCTTACAAAATTAATTTATTTTTAACTATTTAATTGTTAACATGATGACATGCAGGACACTTATAAGCGTTTATTGAATGAGCGCTATCCTGAAGGCACTCCACGTCCGTCTATCGATCAAGAGTTGTGGGAGAGGGCGTCTGTTGTGAAGAAGAACTACGTTAAAGGTCAAGGACAACGACGACGCCCATCCTTCAGTGGCTCATACTGCTCTTCTACCCAGTCTACACAGTCATCTAGCCATCCAGCTGTTCATACTCCGGCTGACTGTGTGAGAGCTATATGTCAAGATCGGGATCTTCTGAAGATACTGGGCGGACATCTGGGGGCTCTGAGTGCTGAGGAGTTAGCTGAAGCAGTAGCGGCAGCAGCAGCATCACAACACGGGGATGACGACGAGGTATAAAATCAATTTGTTGTATATTGTCGTAATATACCAATATTAACATAGTTAGTAAATATTTATAACTTGTTTTATTATTTTGTTAATATTACAGGGTGATCAAGGAGGCGGTGATGCTTGATTAGTACCTGCTTTAGATTAGTTTTATAGTTATAATATAAGTTTGTACTTGTTTCATTCTTAGGATGTTTGTATAATGTTACTTAAACAATTTTTAAAATGTTATTATTTTTATTCAAAATCATATTGGTTTTGAATGGTTTATATTCTAGTTTAGTGTATGTGTTATATGATGGACGTGCGACGCCTTATATTGTTGTGTATGCTGTTATTGTGTATGTGTGTTGGGATAAAACAGGTACAGGTTTTTGGGATTTATGCAAAAACAGCAAGATTCTGTTATTTTATTTTTTAATATCAGCGACCGCATTCGGTCGCTGATGACAGTCGCTGACACGTCACGTGAGACACGTCAGCTTTGGCCATGGCCCATGCTGACTCAGCTTAGCGACCGGATTTGCCATTTCGGTCGCTGATATCGGTCGCTAATAATTGGTCGCAAATAGTGGTCGCTAATGTGCATTTTAGCGACCAGATTTTGTGCGACGCCTTTTAGCGACCGCAGTCGGTCGCAGATAGGTATCAGCGACCATAGACGGTCGCTGATATGCGGTCGCTGATAAGCGTTTTTGTTGTAGTGATAATTACTGATTATACTTATAATTTTTTATTATTTTATTTTACTAATTAATAAGTAGCATGTATGAAAATAATTAGGATAATCAGTAATTGACCAAATTTTTTTGTTGGCCGCTACTCCCTCTAGCGGCTGGGCCATGAGCCAAATTAAAAATTCCTCTTTGCTGGCCGCTAATCCCTCTAGCGGCCAGGAAAGAGGAATTTTTAATTTATTGCTGGCCGCTACTCCCTCTAACGGCTGGGCATTCATCTCAGCCATTAACTCTAATATTGGACGGCTAAATTAGCGTTAGTTCAAACAGTATTAATAACTAACGCTTTCCACGGATCATTTCCCATATATATATATATATATATATATATATATATATATATATATATCGGTAAAGATCAAGAGTAATCTCCTTAAATAACATTCCTTTTTAAATAGCATTCTTTTATTAAAACTACGTCGTTTTGGAGGGACGCGGTGATATTTTTATAAATACAATGCCATCGCATATTTACAAAAATGTCACAACGTCCCTCTAAAACGACGTAATTTTAATAAAAGAATGCTATTTAAGGAGAATGCTTTTGATCATTACCGATATATATATATATATATATAACCAAATATTTATATTGATTTAGTTAAAAAGTAGACTCTACATGTAAAAATATTAAAAAAATATACTGTAATTAATTGTTATAACAGAGTACAAATAAAAAAATAAAATTAGAAGGCAAATATATTATAGAGTTTAACCCCAACCCTGTAACTAAAATACCAACATGCCATGCAAAACGGATATTATCACTAGTGTCTCTAGGCTTTAACTTGTGGATCCATGAAATAATCAAGTGTTAAACACACCCAATGTAGGTGACTTTACTTCTCTACAACTATTGCAGTTTGGAGAAACTAGGGTTTCATTTAAGGTTATATATATAGTATATTAACATATAATTAATTCTTTAATTAAAACTTTAAATATATATAATAATAATAAAAAAAGTCAAATGGCTCAAATGTTTAACAAGATTAAGGTATACTTCTCCGTACCGTAAGGGTTAGGGAATAAAATTTTGTTTGTTCGTTTCTTAATCAGTAAAAAGAATATATAAATTTAAATCATTAAAAGTCGTCCCTTAATTAAAAAAATTTAATCTATGGAGCTTTAATAAATATTATACGTACTCCCTCTATTGTAAATTTTAAGATTATTATTGAGTTTTAAAAAATTAATTTGAGATATTTATAAATTTAAAAGTCATTCAGATATTTTATTCTTTTTAGTTATCAAATAACTTTTTAAATTTAAATATTATTTTACTTGGATAATATATTGTATTAAGATATATTAATTTTTTAATTTTATCAAAAATCACATAAAAACAAGAGGTCTATACCCAAAAAAGAAGAAGATAAATTATAATCAAGAGGTCAGGCAGGCTAAAACCTCTATAATGGAATCTCCTTTTAAAAAGTGGGACATTATACCTAGTGAGCTACTTGGCCCAGAGTTTTAGAAGCCCAAGCTATCGTCTTTCTTGCCGACATGAATTAATGTTCCTCCTAAGATGAACGCCATTATGATTTATGAAGCACTACTAGTCTTTTGTGACGCGCATTAAGCAGAAGAAATTAAATATTTTAATAAGTGTTATGGAGTGGTATCCCGAGAGTAGATTCTCTGTCCTTATTTGTCAAGTCTCTTTGTGTCCTTAACTAAAATTTTGATACATAATCTCTTACTTAATACCAATTAATTCTAAAATAAAATAAAAGACCATGTATCAAAATTTAAGTGAAGGAACACAAGGGAACATGGAAAATATGGACAGATGATCTGCTCTCGTGGTATCCCGGACCCTCCTGAACACCACATAGATGGTGCAATCCGAGTTCCCACACTGCGTGGAACACAGATATCCAAATATAAAATATAAATATAAAGAAAGACCATTAATATATATATATATATATATATATATATATATACATATATATATATTAGTAGGGCAATATTTATATACACAGCTGTGTATTACACAGTAGGCCTAGGACGACAGATTTTTTGGGTTATAGCGACGGTAAACTGTCGCCATAGCCCAGAATAGCTATGACGACGGGTGAAACCGTCACTATAGTCCAAAAAATCGTCGCTATAGCCTACTGTGTAATACACAACTGTGTACACATATTTTTTCCATATTAGTAAGGTGATGTTTGATTGTATCTTAATATATCTTAATAACTCATCTTTTAATGTATCTTAACACTAGACATCTTTGTATTAAGAGGTACTTTAAATAAAAATAGTTAATATACAAATACGAGTCTAAACTTTTTAGAGAACCTCTTAATATAAAGATATGAGATGTTAAAATACATTAAAAAATAAATGATTAAGATATAATCAAATACCACCAACCTCCATTATCAAAGGCAGATCCGAAGGCGAATTCAAATACCATGATCAATAAGAGTTGTAAGATAATATTGGCAAGAAATGAGTGAAGAGAAAAGGGAAGTTAAGTTTAATCAAATCACTCCTCCATATAGATCGACGTAAAAGTAAAATGTTACACAACTTGAAGATAACAAAATAGATAATCATGTTATTACAAAACATTCTCCAGCCAGCCCAGAGGACGACGGACCCCTACACTAACAAAAACTGGACACCAACTCTACACTACAGGGTATATAATTACAATAAATAGCTTCCTACACTATTTATTTATTAGTATTACAAAAATGCATTTCCATTACAAGCCTTATTCAGAGCGATGCTTGGTTGATTACTGTAGCATGGCAACACAAATATTTAGAGACCTCTGATCATTACTTCAGCCACACTGCATATCTGTCGCCACTAGCAGCAAGTTTCCACTCCTTGCCAGCCGGGCACCATGAACCCTCACCAATCTTCAGGCACACTTTCTCCTCAATTACTGCAGCGTAAATATTTGGCTGGGCCTCGAGAATCCTGATAGATGATCGGCTGTGTATGTCTTGATTCTTCCTAATATTCATCTGCACATTCATTTTTAATTTTCAAAGTCTAGAAAAGGTACAATGAAAAAGAAAAAAGAGTAGATGTTGATTGGAGTAGCATACCAGCTTCACGATTTGGTCATGAATGGAATTACCCCAATCATAGAAGTGATCATAGAAAACTGCTGGCGTCCCTGGATGTGTGAGTATATATGCATAGCCCTGGAGGGAACCATGTTACCAGAAATTAAATTAGAACAAAAGACTGAAAATAACAGATAATCTAATATACCCAAATATGTGATATGTTCCATTTCCAATGTATGAGAAGTACATTATCTGGAAGCAAGATTTCAAAGGTTATTTTTTATTAGTAAGTAGATCATAATCTCCGAGTTAGAAACCCAATCTAAACAAAGAGAAGTATATGTACCTCCATTATATGATTTGCAGGAAAAGGCCAATGTGTCTGCAAAATGATACAATTTGGGGGGATTTAGTTCCGTCATAAACATCAGACTGCAAACTACAAGAGTAAACTCAATACCAAACAGATAAAACATTATTGTTATTATGCAAGAATCTGCCATTCAAAACAGACAAACAAATATCATCTCTTAGATTGAGAATTGACTAAGTTCCCTTTCTTAAAAAAAAATACTTAATTTCAATATGATCTGAAGATGCTACCAAAAAATATTTTTTCGAATGAAGTATATCCATATACACAGGCTGAACACCCACAAATACATGCAGCGCATAGATCAGAACAAAGAAGGATAGCCTTCTACAACACTTTTAGACTACAGCTGTAAAGGTACTCAGCTAAACAAGTACCTGAGTTGAGCCTGTATCATGGTTATCAATGAAAGTAACAGCTCTTGAAGGCCACCATCCCATCACACCAGGTGGTTTCCCTGCAGGATCCCGCAGACGCCATAATTCCCCCTTCACAGCTTCCTAAATGACGATATATAGATGTATGATGATAGAAGGTTGATATTTTTCAGAGAAAAATTAAATTTACTGGCAGTTAAATATAAAGTACCTGAAGAATTCCTTTTGTTGTGAAGTCAAAGGCCGTTGAAAGCTGCCCTGCCCCATCAATCCAATTTATAATTCGTTGCCTATGACTATCTGCATGTAGAATTTATTGAAAAAGGAAAAATAGATTAGGAGAATGATAAAATTGTCATCTATACGCAAGTGTTTAAAAGCTTGGGTAAATATGTTTTCAACTGAAACAATAAAATGACCACTAATAACCTCATGAAACTCATCGTTGAAATGAAATAAACAGCAATTACTTCAAAAGTTGCCTAACAAACATCAATTTGTTTTCATAAATATAAGTATTGTAATTACCCAATAGCTAAAAAACATACTGCGGAACAGAACTTCGTGCATTTCAGGAGTCGAGAATTCAGACTATATGCCGACAATAACTGATGTTTAACGGTGTTCATCTCTAAATCTCAATGTCAGTGCATTTCAGGAAAGAAAAGGGCATATATGATTGAGGTAAGCACATATGCTGAAATCACCTTAAAGCCATAGTAAATAATGTGAAACTTCTTACAACAAAAAGTAATTAGGTAATCACTTTGTTGAGACAGTGAAGGGAACTATGCTTACATATGTCAGCTGAAGTTTCACAAGCTATTGATTTTCATACCATAGGTCTAATAACAAATCATTAGAAAACAATAAAAAGTAAAATAGGGTAAGCCCAAAATTCAACTTCACAATAAATGGCCTTAAAACTTTTCTATCATTTGATGTGAGCATTTTTCTGGTGGGCTGAGTTCACAAGATAAAGAACTCACTTCCATACTAAATATTAGGACTCTCGCTCAAAGATCAACTTTCCTACCTATGCATGTCAATTGGCTGGTGCAAGATGATAATATAGCAGAAGCATCATACCTTGGTTGTAATCCAAGTGGTGACCATGGTAGTTGCAAGAGTCCCAGTACTCCCCAACAGAAAATATTGGCTTAGCTCCTTCAATATATTCCTTCACATATTTTGCTGAATAACTATATTCAATGATGAAGGATATAATTAATGATAACTATATGAAGACAAAAAATATAGCAAACTAAAAACATAAAACAAACGAACTGTATAACAAATTTACCCTTTTGCAAAATCAAAACGAAAATCTTGAAAGCCAACAGTAGTGAGTAACCATCTTAGCCATCCAATAATATCTTTTCGAACGTAGTGTTGCGAATGATCAATATTTGGAACCCCATTGAAGTTGTCTCCAGTACTCCGATTACCCTAACATATGAAATAAAATGAAGAAAGAAGCAATTAAGATTGAGCTGTTTTTCTAACAGGACTTACATGGAAATAAGGCATGAAGGAACAACCCTACAACTCAGACCACTGGTTCTTTTAGAAACAAAAACAATAAGCCAGTGGTGTAGATTCAAACCCTTTAACTCTTAGTTTTTAAAAATACACCAGTGGTTAGGCGCACATATCATGCTATCATGATAATCAGAAGTATGTTCCACATAAAAGGATAATGGAAAGTTCATTGAGAAACTTCTGTATCACGTAGAAAAGAACCCAAACTACCAATTCAGGATGCAGGTTTTATTAGAAAGAGGAGCAAGTAGTCCTAGTTCATTAGCACAACAGATCATGGGCCAAGGAATTCACAAAATCTATGGTTACCAACATCAGCGACCTTTTATGAGGATTAATTCATATATTTAAGCCTTTTCTTACACTTGATCAATCTGAAAGTGGATGGTTGACCATCATAAAATCCTTACCAATCCACCAGTACAAGATGTAACTGCGTGTTCATCCCATGATAATGGGATTCCGTCATAGCGGTTGTACCTTCCACCATGTCCTTGGGTAGTTCCAACACGATGATTGATGACTATGTCAGCCATTGGTCTAACTTTGAACTGTTTCATCTTTTGAAGTAAAGCCTTTAATACGCCCTCAGAACCATATGCAGAATCGAGAGAATAAAGATTCTGCGGAAGGTAACCTGTAATTAAACAGAAATTTGGAGAAAATAAAAAAGAAATAAGAAATCCTATGAGGTAAGTGTATGCAAAACAATTCATCCATCTAATCTAAGCTTTGACAATTTTCATTTATTCCAACCTTCAGGTGAGAAGGAATTGCTTGGTGGTGGCAACCAGGCAGATGTAAACCCAGACTTTGCGATATCGGGTAGCTTATTATCCAAATTTCTCCACCAATCATGTTTGTGAGACTCCCAGTTGAAAGCCTATTAAACAACTCACCCGTTAACTATGCAGAAGATTTTATGTCCTGCAGCTTTTCATATAAACACTAGGGGAGTACAAAACCTAAATTACGGCAACAATCACCCGGAACTCAATACCAGAGTATTTCATATTATGTAAATCAAGTATATTACTTTCCATTTCTTAAGTAAAATTACATATTTAATTTACCTGCAACAAGATTTCTTTTCCATTCTGTATAACTGCAACTGAAAATAATTCAAAACACACACTTCAATCACCATAATTAACAAATATTAGCCCAACAAAAAAGAAAATTTGAAACAAGAATACAGGATACATGCTTCCCAAGCCACTGATGCTGATATTATTTTTGATGGTGTAGGAAACCAATTTTAGGATTTCTTATTGCTTGTGAATGAAAGGTGATGGTAACATAGCTTAGTCTTGAGTTTTTAAATACATAACGAAGTATTCATCATAGGCTTTTAATCTACTCTATTTATTAAAGCAATTTGTCAATAGATGTGCAATTGTGCTTGTTACACAAAATGCTTTTTGCATGTGACACTTGGCGATACAAGGTATTACTTCATATTAAAAGTTTTCTTTTCTTTTCTTGAAACTCAAATACTCCTATCAAACATGGAACCTACTTTTTCACTTTAGAGAACTACTATTACGGGCATGTTTTGTATGAGGAAAATATCCTTTTTAACTAGCTGAGGGGGAAGGCTCAACGACAAACTCTCAATAAAAAGATGTACAGTCCTTTATTAATACACAGGGCACGTCACCCATCTTGTATATAAAAATATGCGGATGTTCCCAAGTCCTAATCCCCTGTTACCTATCCACCAAATTTCCATAAAAATGTTACAATCATCTACTACTTTGTCTTGGCTTAAGAGAGAAGACATTCATTATAAAAGTAGGAAATAGAAATTCCTAGTAAGTAAAGAGAAAGGTAATAAAGTTTGATGATGAGTGCCTGGTCCTAATAAACTTGGTTCCGGTCATATTATAAACACCAAGTCCAAATTATTATTTCTTATATGTTGGAAGAAAAACACATTCTATGCCAATATAGAATAAACTATATAAGCTGCAGTAATAAGATAATCAAAGCCTGATATGCAGCCAATAAAAAAAAACTAAATGGCACTAGACAAGCTGACAAAATATGCCACTATAATGCGAATTAAATGGTCTTTATTGAATCATCAAACTCCTACAAGTGAAAAGGGAAAAGCATACCTGGATCAGCCTGCTCAAGCTCCTGCAATTTAATGAAGGGTTATATCAGAAAAGTAAACAAAAAGGTAACAAGCAGGTCAGCCCTCTATGTATCAGAGGTTCATCTACAAATGAAGTCTGTTTATGATCTGTAAACTTATAGTCTCAATAATGAGAAACCAAAGAGACAAAATGAAGTAGGAGGGCAGGACACTTACATTGCTCAGGTAACCCATATTGATCTTCCGTCAAAACAAGTAAGAACTGAATAACCTGCATGAACAATGAAGTCTATAGCTTGTGAATGACTTGCATTTTAATCATTTTGATTACCTTCTGTTACTTATTTATAATCATCAAGTAACTTCATTTGTTCATTGTAGATACTTAAGACGGATTTTAGCTAAGGTAACAAATAAAAGAAGGAAAAATAGAATCAATTTAAGCAAAACAAAAGTATACAGAAATGGCATTATCGCTGAAGAGATTCAAAAGGGTTTTGGGACAATCCTATGTTAAATTAATTGAACATAATTTCCTTGAAAGACAGCAATGCACAAGTCCAACAATCTGAGCACAAATAATTAAAGAAAATTTCGAAAGATTACGACTAATCCAAATATGCAATACAAAATGCCAACAGTTCCGTATCATGTAAAAACTGCATGAAAAATCAAATATTGTGAATAAACCCTTAAATTTTCAAATTTGGAATAAATGGAAGTGACCCAGTACCGTATCTTCTTTCAATAGCCAATGACAGCGTGTGTATTACCTTCGAATGCATCGAGTATAAATAGGGAGAGGGGGGAAGCCGTAAAATTCGATCGATACCTTTTGCAATCGAAATCACGAATTTCCATCCGCGAAAATTAAAAACGATTTGAGAAAGTTATCGAATTTGTTCTTGGGTGACCACGTGAGCACGTCCAGCGGCTCTGAATTTTCAAGGCTGGTGCGCAAATTAGGAGAAGAGATTGGAAAGTTCAGAGAAAAGGGACGGTGGCTTTTCTTCTGATTCTACTTTTTGGAGGGGACTATTCAGGTTCAATCAGTGCTCATTGTTTGAGTTATTGCTTGATTAATTTATGAACAAAAATAAAATGCCAAGGTTTCGTAAATGAGTTTCATGTACCGAAGATATAAATTTATGATAGTTTATTTTAAATATAATTTATTTAAATTGTTCAAGTTGTATTTAACTTAATGCTTTAATAGTAATATAGTAGTACTAGCTGGGTCCCGTGCCTCCGACACTAAATGGACAATGAGATTTATCTCAAACTTTGAACGACCCAGATGATTTATTGAGTGAGTCGGAAATTCAAAATAATTATTAGATAGATATATGTATTTTATTATATAGATGTATGGACGGTGGGATTTATCTCAAACTTTGAACGGCCTAGACGATTTATTGAGTGAGCGGAAAATTCAAAATCATTTGTATTTTATTAGATAGATATTATTTGTTGTGCATGATTTTGTGGACTATTCGATGAAACCTGTGCGCCATAGGTTACAACACTTGAGAAGTGGTTAATATGAAGTTTATTTTTTGGTAAGTTAGTTAATTGATCAATAAATTTTATGTGTATCAGTATTTTATTGATTAATTGATCAACTTATCAAAAGAAAAACTTCATATTAACTGGATCTGAAAATTTGACATTTTAAAATGATTACAATTTCAGTATTTTGTTATGTTTGACTTTTTATTTTCAAAGAGATTGAATCTCATAAAAGTATGATAATTATAATTATAAAGAGTAATATTCTTATCTGGGGATGGGAAGTAGTACATCAAGGTAGTATGGGTATCCTATAAATACATTAAAGCCTATGACTTAGGTTACAAGTAACGACACTTTGTCTAATTTACGTATTAAAATATTAACGTGTTAGCGGTCTATACTCATCGGAATTATTCTCGACAACTCCGGTCAACTGTTTAATAATTTGACAAACAAACGGATCTTATCGTTAACACCATCATTATAGACTTTTAACGATTAACAACCTGATTTACTACTCATAACAACAATGAAATAGATAAAAAAAACATAGAATTACTCCTTTTATTTTTGACGTTAAACTGAAATATGAAACAAGTTTATATTTATGTTAAGGAATTTTAGACCAAAAGTCACATGTTGGAGTATAATCTCAGCAAAAATTTAAAAGAAGTCTGAATTAATTTTGACCAATGCACGTGTTAATATTGTAAATTACATAAAACAATATTATTAAGTACAAAATTGTTACTCCATTTCACAAATTAAAACAAAACTTAGTATTAGGATTTCGTAAATTTACTAAAATCAGCACTTAGTTTTGTGTAAAGAAGAGAGTAGTAGTTAATACTCTCTATGTTTCTTTTCATGGCCTTTTAAAGATATTTGTTCTTGTCGTTTGTAGATATCACAATAATAATAATAATAATAATAATAATAATAATAACTTAATTTATTATATTATATGTGTATATTAAATACTCTCTCCATTCCTATATGTAGGTCGTTTTAGACCTTTTTTTTATTCCTAATTATTTGTCGTTTGTGGTTATTTAGGAGAATTGATTACTATTTTTCCCAAATTGCCCCTTATTACTCCACCTAATTTTTTGATTCATATTTATGAGATAAATGAGGTGAAGGGTATTATAGACAATTGATATTATAGTTAATGATTTTCAATCATTTCCTTAATTCTTGTGCACATGTCTAAAACGACCTATATTAAAGAACAGATAGAGTAATAATTAATATATTTTTCATCTTATCAACCGTCACATTATTCGAAAAAACACTATTTTAGGGCAAAATAAAAGTAATTGCCTAATTGAGTTCTTTCAATTGACGATAGGTATCCAGTGCTGCTACATGAACAAGTTGAATACGAGATTCAAATCTTTTGGATTATTAAATTTTTGTATTGGGAATGGGCACCGTCTCTTCAACAATTGGCATCAATGTTACGTTCGATATTTATGTTGTTTATTTTCCACTTTATAAAAGTGTCAAGTAGTGGATATTAGACATATAAAAAGTTGGAATAAGTTGTTTATTCTACAAGTGGTGTCAGAGTTATATTAACTAAAAGTGTAAATGAATTGAGTCGAGTCGAGTCGAGTATTGAGTTGTTTAAATTTAATTTATAAAATTTATCGAGTATAAAATAAGGTTTGATTGAGGTCTACCGAGTCAAGCAAGTTTTGAATTGAGTCCGAACAGTTTGAACTTTTCTAACGAATATGATCCGAGTATCAATAGAAAATTATAATTTGAGAAGTTTTGAGTAATTTAACGAATTTTAAAATTTACTCATATTTGACTCATTTTTATTTCGAGTCGAGCTCGAATCGAACTTTTAGTCGAATGAATCGTGTGACGACCCCAAAATAGGTCTATTCCATCCAACCCATTCTGAGTCGCCAAATACGTGGTACATAAAGCAAACTACAACTTCAATAATACAAATGTCGTGTGAAATACGATAATACATACTGTGAGTTTAAATACAAATATTGTCTTCTAGACAATATCCACACGCAAATAAGTCCTCATTATAATTATTCAAATACTATTTTATAGAAATAGTGAGGACTGCTAAAACATCTTCCTAGAACCATCACTCCATACCCCGACTCGATCCCGCTATGTTCTCACCTCCTGAGAAGAAAAATGGAACAAAAAGGAAAGGGTGAGTTCAACTAGCCCAGTAAAGAATATTATGACTAAGATAATATACAACAAATTATCGTTAGTCTTCAACAGGGAAAATTTTAATAAAATATAATAGACAACAAGTTTTAGATCAACAAATGCAGCGGAAACAACAATCCATTAGAAGAGTCACGTAGAGAATGAATTCTACTGTCTTCTAAGATTTCAAATTCATCATCAATATTTCATCCATGTAACAACAATCAATATACATCTTTAATCATCTTTGCACTACAGGCCAAAGATATTCATTTGTATCACCAATTGGTCATGTTCATCTCAACACCTGTTCATCTTTGCACTACATGAACAAGTTGAATACGAGATTCAAATCTTTTGGATTATTAAATTTTTGTATTGGGAATGGGCACCGTCTCTTCAACAATTGGCATCAATGTTACGTTCGATATTTATGTTGTTTATTTTCCACTCTATAAAAGCGTCAAGTAGTGGATATTAGACATATAAAAAGTTGGAATAAGTTGTTTATTCTACAAGTGGTGTCAGAGTTATATTAACTAAAAATGTAAATGAATTGAGTCGAGTCGAGTCGAGTATTGAGTTGTTTAAATTTAATTCACAAAATTTATCGAGTATAAAATAAGGTTTGATTGAAGCCTACCGAGTCGAGCATGATTCTGAATTGAGTCCGTGCAGTTTGAACTTTTCTAATGAATATGATCCGAGTATCAATAGAAAATTACAATTTGAGAAGGTTTGACTAATTTATCGAATTTTAAAATTTACTCATATTTGACTCATTTATATTCCAAGTCGAGCTCGAATCGAACTTTTAGTCGAACGAATCGAGCCCGAACTATTTATTTATTTTATAGTATTATATTCAACCATGTTTATATTATTTATTCCTTCTTTTCAAAATTAAAGATGAGTTGTTTTAGTTTATTTTATAATTATAGACACGTTTTTAGTTTAGACTATAGAATGATATGAAAATCTTAGCGGCAAATTGTAATAAATATTAGTCTAATATATATAAATAAATGTAGGGTTGGATTGGGAAGAAGAAGATAAGAATTTGTAGATGAGAGAGAAGAAGATTGAATTTTATTTATATACTAGTTGTGTCCCGTGCCTCCGGTACTGTATGGACTGTGAGATTTATCCTAAACTTTGGACGGCCCAGATAATTTATTGAATGAGCGAAAAATTCAAAATCATTTGTATTTTATTAGATAGATCTCAACCATACATATGTTTATATATATTAGTCTATATTTGATATACATATTGAATTTTATCAACACATCACTATTATTATAATTTTAACAAATATTAAGAATATGTTTTAAAATAATACTTTTTTATTTAAAATTTTATCATTTTAAATATATTATTTAGCAAACAAGTCAATTACAACACAAAATGAAAAGTGCAATAAGGTATCCATCTAAAATGGTATTCGTTAAAATAGACAAAGATTGAATAGGTGGGGAATATGGCAGTGTTATTCTCACGTAATTAATAAAATGTGTCGAGATATTTATTATTGTCATAATATTTCATGATACCATCGTAAATACATTTAAAAGTATTAACAATATTATCTTAAGGGATATTGTATTCTATAGTGTCAAAGTATTAACAATATTATCTTAAGGGATATGGTTCGACTCCGGTTTAAGATTTTTTAAGACGGGTGCATTTTAAATTGTGTAATCGAGATACTTATCGAAACAAAATTATAATCAATTGACATATAACAAATGTAGAGAATGAGATGTATGCATTAAGCGATTTAAAGTTCCAAATCTGATTGTATTATGAATTTTTTTTACTAATTGAAAGTGGTTTGAGTGAGATAAAAGGATTATTTTAAAGCTAAAATTTTTAAGTGATGAATTAGATGAAATAAGTTGATTAGGTGAGGATTTTTAACAAAAAAAAATACATAAAGAGTGAGTTTTGCACAATTAATACATTTTGGAGGGAGAATTTTGCAAAAATAAAATTTAAAGGGCGAGTCTTGCAAAAATGGTATAAAATTTCAGTCAACATTCTTTATGATCTCAGTGTACATTTGCTTTATGATCTCACGTTTCGTCCTTGGACTTTATGATCTCAATCGGAAGTTCGGAGCACGATTGTGGAATTTATTAAAATAAATGACAAAGGGTTTTTACAGTTGTACGTACACCCAAACTCCGGTTTCGTTCTAGGGTTTTAGAAGGGTAGTGAGAAAAAGAGGGCCAATTACACCGTCAGCAAATTTATTGAATGGAGAACTCATATAACAACTAATTAACTAACATGGAAAACCCAGCTCCATCAACCCCACAAGAACCAAACCCTAAAAAACTCAAAATGTCTTCCATCACCTCCGATGACGAAGACTGCGCCGCCACCGAGAAAAAACCTAGATACAAACGCCGCAAAATCGCCATATTCTTCGCCTATTGCGGCGTCGGTTACCAAGGAATGCAAAAAAACCCCGGAGCCAAAACCATCGAAGGCGACCTCGAAGAATCCCTTTATCTCTCCGGTGCCGTACCCGAACACGACCGGGGCCTTCCTAAGCGGTTTGATTGGGCCCGCTCCGCCCGAACCGATAAGGGCGTCAGCGCAGTCGGTCAAGTAGTCTCTGGTCGCTTCTACGTTGACCCGCCGGGATTAATTGATAGGCTCCACTCCAATCTCTCTCCTCAATTTCGGATTTTCGGATACAAGCGCGTGACGGCATCGTTCAATGCGAAAAAGTTCTGTGATCGACGAAGGTATGTTTATTTGATACCTGTTTTTGCTCTTGATCCGAGTTCCCATCGTGATAGAGAGAGTGTAATAGCTAGTTTGGGTTCTGATAGTGAGCTTGTTAAGTGTTTGGAGTGCTCAGAGAGAGGCCGGAAAGTAATTGGAGTAATGGGCAAGCGAATCTTTGAGTCAAAACTTGTTTCTGAAGGCTTATCAGTTGAGTCAGTCATTTCGTCTAACAATGGAACTACGTTATTGAGCTCGGAAATTAAAGAGGGGAAATTGATTCCTTTAGTTGATGGCAACGATGATAATTTTGTTCCTGAGCCAGTAAAGGAATTAGAGAACGGGACTGACCAAAATAAGAGCAACGTTTTACATTCTGAGGCAGTGATTGAGGTAAAGAAGATTGCGGGCGAATCAAATGGGAGTGGGTTTTGTTATGGTGAGAAGGAAAAAGAGAGGTTTAACAGAATTTTGAAAAGTTACGAGGGAACTCACAATTTTCATAACTTCACTACTAGAATAAAAGCTGAGGACCCCTCTGCTCAGAGGTTCATTGTTTCATTTAGTGCTAACACCACAGTTAGTATTGATGGTATTGAATTTGTCAAGTGTGAGGTAATAGGACAGAGCTTCATGCTTCATCAAATTAGGAAGATGATTGGTGTAGCAGTTGCAATTATGAGGAATTGCACTCCTGAATCATTTATTGAAACAGCTCTCCAAAAGTTAGTGCTTTTGTCAATTTATTTTCTGTATTTTGGCTGCAGCATCACTCGACTTGATTATATAATTGTCTAACTTTAGCTAAATAAAAATATAGGGATATTAATCTTACCGTGCCTACGGCTCCTGAAGTTGGATTATATTTGGATGAATGCTTCTTCACATCATATAACAAGAAATGGAAAGACACTCACGAAGAAGTGTCTATGAAAGATTACGAGGAGGAGGCTGAAGACTTCAAAATGAAGCATATTTACTCTCATATTGCGTCAACCGAACATAAAGAAGGAGCTGTTGCCGTTTGGTTGCATTCTCTGAACTACCGAAATTATCCTGATTTACACGTTCTGACCAATGACAAGACTACTGATGTGAAGGTTGCTGAAGTTGAGATTGCACCTGATATGAAGGGTGCTGAAGTTGAGATTACAATTGATGTGAAGAGTGCTGAAGTTGAAATTACAACTGAAGTAATGAGTGCTGAAGTTGATGTCACAACTGATGTGAAGAATGCTGAATACGAGGTCACACCTGATGCGAAGAGTGCTGAAGTTGAGGTCATGGCTGAGTAAGTAGTCTAAGATTGTTCATCTGGTTTCAATGCTGCTGAACTTTATAATGTCGACTTCTGTTTTATTATTTATTTACTTATAATTGCCTTACTAAGCATTCTTTATGGTTTTGATCATATAAAGAAAATTGCGTAGTGTTGTCAGTTCTGTCATTTAGCTCTTACGAACTCTTAGATTTATCCAGTAAGAGAAGTGCTGACTTTTTTCCCCAATGCATCTTCTTATTTGTGTAATGCAAGTTTGCATCTAAAAGCACTGGTCTAATGATATTTGGGTTTCTTTTTAAAGCGCTTTGTTACTACTTTATTATGTTATCTTACAATAGAAGACTTTGATTTATAGTGCCAATGACATCATCAAATATGAGATGCTATGTGGTTGTCTTTCTGTAAAATCCTGTGTAAGAGGTGATACTTAGCATTGCGTTGGATGATTATACTCAAATATGCTATTTTGTTCAATCCTAGAAAATTTTAGTTAGGAATTTGGTCATGAAATTAGGTGGGAGGTAACCTGTGGTTCAAATATTCAAGCTACTCATTAAAAAGAAACAGAAAATGAAATGAAAAAAAATGAGGTGGTTCTAATTGAAATAGATATAGCTTTCACAGTTCAGTGCAAGTCCTTTGTCTGAGTCTAAGCCACGAGTTCAAATAATCTTGATTGCTTGCATAGTTCATGCAGGAACATTTGAATAAATAGGTTCTTTTAGATCATGTAGCCTTTGAAATGTAAATTCTAGTCTAAGCTGACTTTTAACGGCAAACTCTGCTTATTGGCATCACAAAGCTTTGGTTGGCTAAGGAGGCTTCAACATTTCTCATAATGTGTTCTACGATCAGTCCCATCTGTGTAAGAATTAGGAATTCCTCTTTTTTACATCCATTGTTATTAAGCTGAAACCTTCACACTTCACAGGCGTACTTGTTATATTTTGTGTTTTCAAACTTTTAGCTTTTCTCAACCTTTCTGTGATGATTTTTGCATGGTTGTTATTTTAGACATCGTTGATATTATTGTCACTTTTGGTAATATGCAACTGTTGAGTAGAGAAATTTATTAACATATACATCACTTCTTGTCACTTTTGGTAATATGCAGCTGTTCAGCAGAGAAATTTATTAACATATATATCACTTGTATGAATCCGTATGTATTGGTAGTGGGGAAGCATCTCATGAGTCACGACTCATGAGCAGGTTATACACTTCCTGAAATCAAGTGCACAGTTACTGTTGTTTGTTGGAAGTGAAAGCGAAAATCTACAGATTATAGCTTCTAATTAAAACACCCAAGAATAGCAGCTAGAAACTTCAGGTCATGAATATCAAACTCCAAAAGCCTGATAAATGGTTCCAAATGTCACTTGCATTTACATGTCAGCATCTACTTCTCATGAGCCATGTATTGGGCAGTGATGGACTTGCGGAGTATATTTTAGTGGCCACCTAACATTTACTTTGACTAACTTGAGTCGTTCATTTCTTTCATACTAGAAATTCACCTTTCACAATTCCAATTCCTGGTTTATGAAGATCTAGTTGTATGTGATAGACATTTTAATTGATGCAGACTTGAGTGAGAATTAATATTTAGTCAAATCTGAAGTTAGCATTATTTTTAATTCCCCACCAGGAATTGAATTTATGTGCACAGAGATTTGCGGCATTAATTTAGTGTATGTACCATTTTATTTCAGTGACCTTGCATATATACTAGTGCTGAGATATATGCATTGCCCGTTGATTGTGAAATTGCTAATTTGGATAAGGGATTATGTGTTTGTTTTGGAATTGCACTGCGTCCAAAATTTCTTGGCTAGTTGTACCCTGTTCTGTAAATGCCCGAGCAAAGGTTTCTTACTTACTGTAGGATTCCCCCACCTCACCTGGGTTTTATTCTACAAAGTGGTAAACTGGTACTATCCATTCACTCATATTATTTGCATTTTGAGAACTTCATATTAAATTGAAATCTCTTCCTAGTTAAAAATATGTACACCACTTTAAATAAATAAATAAAATCTAAAGGTCTCACAGAGATATATTAACAGCCTCAACCATTTACAACTTCGAAGACAAACATCAACTATATATCAATGAAGCTCCAAAACATAACATCAATAAAGCTCCGAAACATTGCATGTTTACAACATTTCTCTAGTGTGGGAGTCTATGGACTCGAAGACAATTCTGGTAAAATATAATACAACCATTACCACCAATATAACAGTGATAACTCTGACTTGGCAACAAAAATAAATGATAACTCTGTACTAAGATTTAGTAATGAACTCAATCCTGCTTTCAATAAGCTATAGGTTCAAGCATTTTATGCATTAAAAGAATGCCATCTTCATTTCATGCATTAATATGTATAATATGAAATATAGGCACAGAAAGAAGAGGATCACCAGTAATCTCCACAAGAGCATGATCCATCAGAAAAATGGTGAAACCGCTTTACATCTCGAATGATGATCAAGCGCTTCTCAGTAAGTGATACAAACTTGGCCATGCTGTGACAATCACCACATATCCTAAGGTTTTTAATAATAATCAGCGGCAGGCCTACCTCAGTAACTAGAAGACCAAATGCAATGGCTAACTTTTCACTATGCTTGTTGATCATATCCTCTTTAACTTCCTTACCAAGGTCATGCAGAACAAATTCTGTTTTGGGAACATATCCAGCCTTCTGAATTTTCTTGATAAGTTCTTTTAACTTTGTATATATCATCTCTTTGTCAGGATGTAACTGATCACCCACGACAAAGCGATGTAACTTGTGTCCATGTTCGATAAAGCTGCAACCGGCAGTTCTTATAATGCGTTTTTCTTTCATTAGTGTCCTTGTCTTTGAAGCATCACGCCACTGACCAGCTGCAGAGTATATATTTGATAGCATAATGTAGTTCCTAGAGTCTGATGGGTTTAGAGAAAATAATCTTTCTGCAACTTCCTTCCCAAGCTCTATGTTACCATAAACCTTACAAGCATTAAGAAGAGCACCCCAAACACCAGAATTCGGCTCCATAGGCATGCTCTGTATCAAAGCACGTGCATCTCTTAAACTCCCTGATCGTCCCAAGAGATCAACCATGCACGAATAATGATCTAACCTAGGTTCCACGCCATAAACACAAGACATAATCTCAAAGTATCTTTTCCCCTCCTCAACAAGCCCTGAATGACTACAAGCACTTAATAAATGAGTGAAAGTAACATGATCAGGCTCCTGGCCTTTCTTAACCATGGCATCAAATAGCTCAATTGCTTCTCTTCCATAACCATGCACCGCATAGCCTGCCAGCATTGCAGTCCAAGCTATTCTATCAGGATCTTTCATCCCTCTGAAAACCTCACGTGAAGCATTTAATCTTCCTGATTTCGTGTAAACACTTGACAACGCAGTCATAATAGTAACATCTTCATCAAAACCAGCTGCAATGATATAACCATGCAAGGCATCCGCTAGATTTCCAATACCTATATCTCCACACCCATGAAGTAATGTCACCATAGTAGCTTGGTCCGGATTAATCCCAGCCCTCCTCATAGATTTAATGAGGCCAATACCTTCCTCTCCATACCCATTTTGAACATGAATCTTAACAATAGAATTCCATGATACCAAAGTCGGTACCAGCATTGTCTCAAACAAATAACAAGCTGAGGCTAAAAAACCAAACTTCCCATAAAAGTTAATAAGGGAATTAACTATCTTAACTTCAGACAACAAACCCAATTTTAGTGCAAGCCCATGAATATAAATTCCTTCATTAAAAGCTCCCATTTCAGTACAAGCAGAAACTATAGATATAAGAGTTACCTCATTTGGTTCCATAGCCACCTCTGATCTCATCCTACGAAATGCATTCAAGCTCTTATCCAAAAACCCACTACGCAAAAACACACTAATCAATGAATTCCAGGAAACTAAATCCTTATCAGGCATTTCCTCAAACAGATACTCTGCATCCTCAAAACAACCCAATTTTGAATACAATGACAACAAACGGTCACCAATGAATCCATCTCTGTAACTTAAAGACTTAATTATTCGAGCATGGATTACCCGGCAACAATTTATTGAAGAACAAGTGGTTATATTAGAAAGGACAGACTGAAGAATTTGTACTGAATTGGTGGATTGAGAGTGAAAAGTATAGCAGATTCTTAGTTGGCTACTGAAATTGTGTTGAATTTGAGCTCGATGGATTATATGAATAACATTTTTGGAATAATAAGGTAATTTTATCATGTCCCGGCATTATTTGAAATCGAAAATTCAGACGTTAATATTTCAACCGATTATCTGAGAGCCAATATGAAGAACATTTAATTGGGCCCAGAGGTTGGAAGGAAATAAAGGAAATTATAGACCGGAACCATTTAGTATAAATAGGGGTCCTTTACATAAGTATACAATAAATAGAAAGTAATTACAAGAAAAGTGCATCAACTAAATAATTACAAAAAAGTGTAATTAAGACTCATATTACAAAAATAGTACAATTCACATTAATAAAGAAACCTAAAATCAAGGATAACTAATAATTCAAATTCAAATTCAAATCTTGTCTTTAACAACAATTTCAAATCCATATTTCAAAATTCAAATCAAAATGAGAAAATTAAAAATAAAAAATTATGAAGGAGCTAATGTTCATCATCCTCCTCTCTCGCCGCCACCGCTGCCGCCGCCACATCGCCGCCGCCGCCGCCATAAAAATTGACTAGTGACTGCATCACATATAAAATAAAATTGGTAATCAAATACAACTGAATTGGTTACCTTGGTCTAAAAGTTTGACAACCAATTTCATGTTGGTAAATAAAAAATAGAACACTGCATATTTATATCAAGGTAACCAAAACTTTATACCAAGATAACCAAACTTTTATACCAAGGTAATCAAACTTTTATACCAAGATAATCAATCTACCTTCACACCTGCAGTATGAATTAGTTACCTTGATCTGAAAGTTTGGCAACCAACTGCACGAAGGTTTGGCTACCAACTGTATTACATATTGGAAACTTAATAAAACAGAATTAGTTACCTTGATATAAAGGTTTGGCTACCAACTGCATTATAAAAAAACTGCAGAAACAGAGCGACGATGGCAGAGGGAGGGGGTGGGGCGTGGGCAGTGGGAGGAGGAGGAGGGGGTGACGGAGGGAGGGGGGAGGATGAGGGGGTGGTGGAGGGAGGCGGAGGAGGGAGGGGGGAAGAGGAGGGGGTGGCGGAGTGAGGGGGTGGGGGGTAGCGGATGGAGGGGGAGGAGGAGGAGAGGGGCGGAGGGAGAGGGAGGGGGAGGAGGGGGTGGCGGAGTGAGGGGGTGGGGCATGGACGGTGGGTGGAGAAAGGAGGCGGAGGAAGAGGAAGGAGAGGGTGTGGGGCTGGGGCTGGGGCTGGGGCGGGAGGAGTAGTGGCGGGGGGCAGAGGCGGGAAGAGGGGAGGAGGGGAGGAGGGAGGCGGAGGGTGGGGAGGGGTTGGACAGGAGGAGGAGGAGGAGGGAGGGAGGAGAAGAAGAAGAAGGGAAACATAAATGGAGTGGGAGAAAATCGTGGGAGAGATGGGGAGAAAATTGTGGGAGAGATGGTTGAGAATTAAAACACATCCCATAATTAAAGGAATCATAAATATATACTAATAATGAAAATAAAATTTTAAAGATATTAATTATGTAAATATTTAATGAGGGCACTTTTCTTGTAATTATATTTTTAAATGTACTATAAAATGTAATTGTTCCTATACATAAAGGGCTCAATTCGGCCTATATTGGCCTAGATAAATAGCCCATACCTTAAGAGCTTTTAGGTCCAAAAGTCCATTTTAGGTCGATAAGATATACTCCCTCCTATTCACATTAAATGACATTTTAGAGTTAAGCACACTTATTAACAAATAACACAAAATATCTTTTGTGTCCCTAATTAATTATTTCTCTCCCCACAATTGTCTTTTCTCATTCTCCACAATTGTCCCTAATTAATTATTTATCTCTCCACTATTGCATTTACTAAGCATATTAAATAGAGGGGTAAATTAGAAAAAAAAAGTGTAATATTGCATAGAGATTCCAAAACGACACTTATATAGAATAAAATTAAACTCCCTAAAACGTCATTTAATCTGAATATGAGGGAGTAATTTTATCACTCCCTCACATAACAATAAAAGTTCACTTTTCATACAAATTATATTAAAAATAGATAACGGAATACAAATAAGTTTGCATTTTACCTAAAATAAACTCCACATAGGTAAATTTAAATAATTTTTTTTCCTAAAAATAGTGAACCCTATTGGAGTAATTTTGAGAATAAAGTAAACTTTCCATAAAATTTTACATTTAAAATGTGTACTTTAAAGTTCAAACATCTTTTGTGAGATAAATAGTTTTTGTACATCAATCATTTTTTTTTTGGGTAGGAGGGAGCATGACTTGCTATAGATCAAATATGCCATGCACTGCCCTAAAGGGAACCATAACCACGAGGGTACTAGCAAAGCCATCAAGCCATGCAAATCAAACCACTCAAAAGTACATGCATAGAACAAATTCCCAGCAGCAAATATATAACTCCAACAAAAAAAAGTCAAAACTCGGAGGCATAATATTGCTAAGGAACCACAATTAAACTATGTTACAAGAATTTAGAAGCATTGCTTTGAAATGGTTACTTAGATACACTGTATTTATATGTACATGACTATCAAATTCGAAACATTTAACTGCCATTTGGAATGTGCACCCGCTAATAATACCGTCTCTTTTCCATATAAGGATTACTCCGAATTTCTTAATTTGCACATTCTTTAGGGAACTCTACTTGATTTACCTCTGCTAGTGTAGGAATGGTGCTAAATGCCCATTGTTTGAAAGGTCCAGAATCTTAATGTTCGGATCAATCAGTTAGCACAAGATAACCAATTGGAGGGAACTCTGTTTGAGGCCATGGCTGGCACGTTGCGGACGTTCACGTCAAGGGGCAGCATGCGATATTCGATGTCGAGCTCTCGGAAAACTTTAATCATCTCTTCCACCAAAAGAGCTCTCCTTACCCACCTTTCACCCATGTCCTGAAAGTTTATTCGGTGTGAAAGCCATATTGATATCTTCAGCCTGTTCAAGTCCTCCATGTCCCGCAGAACGATCATTGGAGCTGGGTACCAATGATCACTCTTGTTCTCAATAAAGCTGCAATTGTGATACCAATAACAAAAAATAGTCAGATACAGAACAATCCTACATTTGACATACAGTATAAAATGTCAGCGAGTAGACCTTGTGATCCTCTCTTTCATCAGAGCAATCTTTTCTACTGGAGTTGAAATGTGGATACAGAAATCAATAGCATCTCCCATATCTGGGCTACGGTAGTAATTACTAATGGGCTTGGTAGCTAAAACACTGTTTGGATATGTGATCTTTTGGTTATCATACCTCAAAAAGATTGTAGTTAATATATTCATCTCTTCAACAATCAACTGAAACCAAAAACAGAGAGAAAGTTGCAACTTCAATCATCCAAAGGTATTTTGCAAGTGTTTAAGCATATAATATGAATACCTATACAGCTTTATGCAATTTATTTTTTCTATTATATTACCTGAACACCATCCACTTCACAACGATCACCAACATCAAATGGGTGCATCACAAATAAGAAGATGATTGCCTCAAATGTTGTCTTGCATGTGTTCCCAAACACAAAGACGACCAAAAGAAGCTGGGAGCTTATAAAGACAAAGAAATGGGTAGTTGCAACTTTGAGTATAAGAAGCCAGATAACCACCACGATGATTCCTACAAAGATGTTCAACATTTGATGGAGTTTGTTCACAGCTGTTTTTGTATCGTTGAGAGATAATGCCAATGCTCTTCGTTCTCTGAATGCATTAACCTGCAGAGATTTTGAAACAGTATATAAAGACAGATCAATCATAGAATCAATTTCCCGACTTGACAACTGGGATGAATCAGGAGGTGGTTCAACTCAATATATAGAATACAATCATCAGCAATATCTGATTGCATGACATCCCTTTTATTAATCAACAAAAATGTTTTGTGCACCAGCAATTTTAGGAGCTCCTAAGCCCCCCCCCCCCCCCTCCCCCCACACACAGAAAACAACACCAAAAAACAAAACAAAAATATTTTATGTGTGTAGTAAAGATCTGCATCTTATTTGTATACACATAAGTAGGGGGGGGGGGGTTCCCCATAATGTATCATCTCAAAGCCTAAGCTTCTTTAAGAATTTATAAAGATATATTAAATCTTAATTAATACAACAACACATGACAACAGGTATGGGGAATTTGAAGATAATATTTACCACCCAATTCTTTAGAGCTCTCCTGCTAATTCCTTTGCTATCACTTGCTCCTTCAAAGAGACCGATTGTCTTTAATGCTTCATCTTCTCTCATAAATCGCATCAAATCCTCCTGGTAGATGTATCTGATAACATGCACAAACTAATGAAATCTAAAGTTGAATAATATATGTAAATCAAAAAGTGTCAAAATTTCAGGTGCAAATTAATAAGAAATTCTGTTTGCTCATAGCAATTACAGGACAGCTCCAAAAACTCCTCCAAGTCCACAGTTATTCCTAATATCTATCTCTGACATGTAATCCATGTAAGAATTAGAATTGCAGCCATGCATTAACCAATCATATTGATGGAGCTCTACTAATTAAATGACCAAGTTATATATTTAAAATGTGTGTTACGATAATGGACAAAGAAATAATAACTTACTTGGAGCCAAGCTTAGCCACATTGCTGAATATCTTCTTGGCTGCAGCTTTTGCCTGAACTTCGCTTGTGATCTGCACTGCAGATTCATCCTGATCAGTTGAATCCTGCAATTGCTCATCTAAAGTTGACAGAGACCCTTTTCGAATAATATTCATTAATCTCTTCATGTTCCAAGCTGATACGTTCTTTTGATTCAACCTGTGCAAGTGATCAATAGTGATGCCCACATCTTCCTTCTTAGCCAGTACCTTCGAAAATCTAGGACTCTTTCCAGCCTCGAAGCTCTTTCGGGGTGTGGCCCCAATCACTTTCCCACTCCTCGGGAAAATAGTTGCCTTAAGCTCAGGAGGCACAGTAGACCCAGCATTCTGAAACTTCTGGACCTCAACCATGACCCTCTCCTCCTCTTCCTGCTCATTTTGAATCTCAATCAAGGGCTGCCCCGAAAGCGTCTCAATAACATACTGATTAAACAAAGACTCCTGAATTCGATCAAAAAATGTGTTAACATGAAACGACGAAGCAAGAACCTTAACAAACAGTGTCTTCGCAAGCCATATCAGAGTACCCACCAACAAACAAACCCAAATTTTAGTCACATAAGACAAAACCTTCCCATTAGTCACCCTCTCAACTTTCTTATCAAAAATACATTGCCAAGCAATCAAAACCAATGCCAACCAAACACAATTCTGAACAGCATTCCTCAACCCATACACGAAATACAAAACCCGTTTTCGCAACAGAAAATTGCGCTCAATAAAGAAAACAATAACCCGAATCCCCCAACCCGAAACCAATCTCCCACATATCAAAACCAAAACCATAAGATCCCATTTCCACAATTCAAGTCCATACAATTTCTTCTCCTTAAAAACATTAATAGTAAGACTACAAACAAATGCAGCAATAATTAAAATCAGACTGAAAAACTGAAGCACAGTCCACTTACTAAACTTTATCTTTTTAAACTCTTCAGGTAAATCTTCGTCCAAAAAAGGGTCATCTTCATCAATTTCACTCCCTTTCCCAATAAACCCAGATTTCACCAATCTTTGAGATCTCCCATCTTGCTCCGGCATGTCCAATAACCTCGACTTAGTCTTCATCCTCATCAAGCTAGATTTCCTCTGAAACGACGAATTCGAACTGCAAGTCACCACCTCCTCCCCGTCGCCGTCGTCGACGCCGCCGCCTCCACCGCGGCCGCTACCACCGGACCGCCGCCTCATATTTTCATTAAACGAAACCCTAACTTCCTTAGGCGAAACCTGCCCTCGATTCGGACTTTCCACAATCCTCGAAAGGGGCGAACCTCGAGAAACAGGGGATTCAGTAATAAAGTCGAAATCTTTATTCGTTGTATCATTTGAGAAGTCATAACTACTTCCCCTCCATATCTTGTTAGCTGCTGTTCCTTTATCGCCATTACTGGAAGTGAGTTCAGTTTCTTTTGGGCTGTTTTGGCCGTTGATTTTGATGACTGTTTCTTCTTTATCAACGGAGGAAGATGGGGCTGCTGATGCAGGAGCAGACATTAGAACAGTACTTTGTTGCTGCTTTTGCGGGTGTAAAAGCATTTGGCGTTCTTCTTATGAATGGGGTTTGTTAAGTTTTTGAATTTGGGGATCCCCAGGTGATTTGAACGACTTTCTGAGAATTTCCATTAAAGAAGTAAAAATGGGAGTTTAATATGGTAATTTTTTCAAGAAAGATGGTGATTCACCATAAAAAAAAAAGATTTATTTATTTTTTTTGTAATTATTGAAGTGGGTGAAGAGAGGAGTGAGAAAATGGTATGGGCACCGCCATTAGTGCCAATGGCCAATGGGGGTGGGTTTTTTATTCAGACAAGGGTTTATTAGGTTACGATTATCGAATGTCGGTATCGAAGCCGTACGTGTGTCAATGGATATGCGGCTTCCAGTTGAGGTTTGAGTTGTTTACATGAGAGATGCGGACTCCTTGTTTGGCTGTCGCCAAGAAAGACAGTGGACTGTTTTACTTTTTTGAGTATTTTCCGGTAAAATTGGTGGAAATTTGTATTCTCCCAAACGGCCATATATAGGAGGAAAATTGTAATAACCCGTATTTTTAATATTAATAAAATAATACTCCTTCCGTCCCAAATTATCTGTTGTTCTAGAGTTTCACACAGATACCAATATGTATGATAAAAATACTAAAATACCCTTTGTGCTGACTTTTTTATTAATTGAAGAGAAAGAAAAAGCAACTAATTAATTGGAGAGAGAGAAATATTGAAGAGAGAGAGAGAAAACAGCACATTAATTGAAGAGAGAGATAGAGAGAAACAATTATTAATTAAAGAGAGAGAGAGGCATGAATGTGAATGTTTAAAAAAGAGGAGAGACATTAATGAGAGTAATGATTATCAACAATTAAGATAAAGGGGCAAATTTGGAAAACAAATAAAAAAATGCATTGAAATCTTAAAAAAGCAGATATTGTGGGACAATTTTTTTTTGCTAAAACAGCAAATAATTTGGGACGGAGTGAGTAATTTATATTTTTCTAAAAGCGTAATTAAATTAAAAAGGTAAGTTATTTTTTTCATTTAAAAAGTTAATTTTTTTAATAAATAATTGATTTAATTAAAATTTGAAAACCAATTTCTATATTTTAAGGTCTATTGTGTGGGCTAAATTTCCTAATCCGACTATTGAATCGTTATAATTTTTGGATATGTTATACATATATAATCTAAGAATATGTTTACCAATTTTGAACCGTTAAAGATCAACGTATGATGTTTTATGAATTTTAAAAAATTGATTATCTTAAATTTTTGTAACAGATTTTTCTGCAACAAGTTCTAATATTTAAAATTGGGTAATGTAATGAATTTAAATTGGATTTAGGTGATTCTTGATGCTAAATTTGAGTATTTGAAGTATAAATTATATTAAAATTATTTAATTTATAAAATCAGATTGATATGATCGATACAATGGACTGAGATTTTAAGAATAATTTGTCAAGTTTTAAGATTTATTGACTTTCACAATTAAATTTTTATAGTTTTTTGGGTATTAATAAATGATCTAAGGAGAATAATTAAAGGCATCTTGAATATGTTAAAAGTGTTTTATAATTATTAGTTTAAATTGTATATTTAATTTGGGGTGAATATGTTTATGTGGTGATTAAGATTTCGTATTTGATATCATTGGAGGTTAATATTTTGTGGGGTGTGCTATATGTAGATTTGATTATCAGGTACAGATTCCGTACTTTGTTTTTTGCTTGTGGTTTTATCCCCTATATCAGTTATGTAATATTTCATTTGAAAATTTGTGTTTTTTAGACTTTATTCGTTTGTATAATTCTTCGTATATTTTCGTTCACATTCGAAAGTTATTTTGATCGCTCGTATTTGAAATATTTCGATATTATTTGGAGATGATCAGTTAAGTCTTGTGATTTAAACCATTTCCGCTTACGTTTTGTAGTTTGATCCTTAGGGTATACTTGAGCTAACCACCTGGTGAGGTACCACATGCATGTCATATTGACGGATCCGGTTAGCATGAAGTTTATTTTTGAGTAAGTTGATAGCCAATGAAATGCTGACACACATAGAGTCTCGTCTGCGTGTCAGCACTTTATTGCTTAATTTACCAACTTACACATAACTAAACTTCATGCTAACTACTTCCCATCTTGACAATGGAGTATGACACCATCCGTGGGACCGTGACAATGTGATCAACCCATAACGTATCTTTTTGTATATTACTCTGGGTGTGAGCTACCAGAGTAATAATAGATCTACATATTCTATTATTATTTTGAGAATATTATTGTATTTTAGGAGTTTTTTTTTATGTTTCCTAATTATTTGTTATTTTATTTGAAAGAATTATTTTTTGAGTGTTTTTTGTAATATTTTCAACTTTTATAACAAATTACAGGTTTAATATATTTTAGTATTATATATATATATATATATATATATATATATATATATATATATATATATATAGAAGAGGGATCAGGTCCGGACTTCCGGACGGGAGAAAATTCGGACCTGATTTTTTTTCTTTTTTTCTTTTTTTTTGGTAGAACAACTAAAAAAAATAAATAAATTTATGGAACTGAAATTTTTCAATAATACAGTGTTTTGGGTGTGTTTTTAATACCTACACCAACCAATGTATGTACAGTCTGCCCAGACTGTACAGACATGTTTTGTTATAGGCATCCAAATCACACCCAAAACACTGTATAATGTAAAAATTCCAATTCCATAATTTTTTTTTTTAGTTGTTTAAAAAAAACAAAAAAAAAGTCCGGATTTTAACAAAATCCGGGAGTCCGGACCTGATCCGGACTCATATATATATATATATGGGATTGTGAAACTGATACAAAGTGAAAGAATGTTTGCCTAATAATTTAATTTCCTTTTTGCTTTTCACTTGCCTCTATTCTAATTCTAACATAAAAAAAAGTGATACCAATTTATGGGTTTCTAAAATTTGCTATATTCCTATTATTTACCCATTACATCAATAAAAGTGTGAAGAATCTGAATCTTTAAAAAATGCTTACCACCTAATCAATCGACAATAAGAAAAGAATATGTAAAACCACTACTAAGACTTTGAAAACAACATTTTTTTTAAAATTATCGTAAAAGACATTATTATTCTGTGTGAATTTTATGATAAATTTATTTTATATTTAATACAATATTAACACACAAATAAAAAGATCACCATTTTATTTATATATTAATACTGTATTAAATATAAATTAAATTTATTATAAAATTCACTTCATACTAACGGTTAACGAGATTCAAATAAATTTCTGCCCACTAATAAATACGTAAACAACAATGATAGTCAGGCAGCAGCACGTGTCCATGGCCATGTGTAGTTACTACTTAGAAGTACATGGATTACTATGTTTTAGAATTCTGATTTGCTGGAACATCATCATATGTAGTTGTTGATTTTGTTGTCGTGGGTGGGTGGGTGGGTGGGTGGGTGGGTCCCCCTCATGCCTACTTTTGACTATTTGGAGATCAAATGCAAATACGCACTCGTAAACAAAGTTTGGGTTCCATATAAACTTTTATACAAAAAATATTTATGAGTTGGGTTTAGTTTTAAAAATATGGTTATGATTTTGTTTAAGAACTAAAATTATATTAATTATTTTTAATTATGATTCAAATATAAATTATTTCATATTTTAAATTTATTTTTATTATGATTTAATTAAATAAATTATTATTAGATACACCATCCTTAAACATTTTATTATTTTGCACCATCCTCAAATTTTGGTAAAAGCCACACGACACGTGGATATTGTGGAAAGAGATGTCCGATCTAAGAAGGCTAAAATAGATGACATGAATTTCTCTTTTTAGAAAGCAATTGAGAGAACCCAACATCGAGTTTTGAATTACCCTGTACATAGCGGTCAACCTGAATTCGATATGGATCGAAAATTGATGATTCAGATCATGAAACAGGAGTACGACGAGGCAGTTGAGGGAGGAATATGTCCTATAGAAAAATATATTCCAACGATAGTGATGACGCCAAATGCTGTCCAGACAAGTCAAAGCCGGATAGTGATGGCGGTTGTCGTGACTTCCCAACAAATGAGGAACCCAAATTAAGTTATCACGGGAGATGAGCAATGGAGAAATCATGATGACCGGGGAGATAGAATCTGAAATGGAAGCAAGATATTCTCAATTTTTTGAAATATCAGGTACGTAAATTTCGGGGACAAAATTTTATAAAGAGTGGAGATTGTAAGACCCCAAATTTTATGAAATAAAAGTATTCAATTTTTCTTATAATTACTATTCAGTAAATGGTTAAATTGATAAAAGTTAAAGTTAAGGGTGATATATAAATTTTTTTTCAAAATACACAAGTGGTTATAAAATATTCATTGTTGTCGGAGAATATTCGTTTGGTCGTGGAATATTCTTTTTGTCGGGGAATATTCGTATGATGGCGCAGCCATTTATGGGTCCCATAACAGAATAATTATCGGATGAAAAAAACGATAAAATTAAGTTTTTATAAATAACGGCATAATCGTTACCGTTAACACTGTTGAAATACCCGGTGGTTAAAATACAGTAATACGCGTGATTGCACAGTAGCACACGGTTTTACACAGTATTTTTAAATTATTGATCCTTACATAAGAAGGCACTACTCAATAATTGTTACAGTAATTACTGTTCAATATTTTATTTTGTTGATTCAATAATTACTGCGTTGATATTTTATATTATTGTTGTTTCAATAATTATCATTGCACAATATTTTTCATTATCAGATCAATAATTCATATTATTTGAATAATATTATTAGATATCATTATTGACAATGTCTAAAAAGTCATGTCAAGGAGAGATTTGATCACCTAATTGCGCGCCAATAAGGAGAAATTCTTATTAGAAAGTCCCCTCTTTCCTGGGAACGGCCTGATTGTCATAATTGTGATTCTGTAATATTATTTGTAAATAATTAATTATTGATTTATATGATAAGGAAATATTTATTTGATGTGGATATAAATGATGGATTTATTTATGTGGTTATAAATGAAGGAATTAATGTTGAGGTATTTTATCAGTATTTTTGTCGGAATGAAGGTATTAAAAATTAAACCAGTGTTTTTGAGATATATTGCGTGAGTTATAATTTTTAATCCGACCGTTGAATCGTTGTAATTTTTGGATATGTTATATATATATAAGTTGAGTATATGTCCACAAATTTTGAACCATTAAAAATGAACGTATGATTTGTTATGAATTTTAAGAGGTGAATGGTTCAAAAATTGTTGAAGTATCCGAATTTAGCATTTTGGTGAAAAATTCTAGAATTGAGTGGGCCTCACTTGTGGTTGGTGAAAAAATGTGCTGAATTTTATTTCAAATATGGTGGGTGAGAATAGTAATAGGTAAAGCCTTCAGGTTGTAGGTCAAGTTTGCTAAAAATTTTCTATAAATAGAGGGCTAAGTTAGAATTAAAAATCACACCAGAAATAAGTTTTCTTTCTCTTTATATTATCAAGCATATTTTTGAGAGTATTAAGATACTTTGAGAGTTGCTATTTAGTAGAAGTTTTCTTCGATTTTTCATCTGATATTCCAGTCAGAAATACTGCTCTTTTGAGGTAAGGGATTTTAAGGGTTATTATGTTTTTCAGTTCGTACTTCTTCTGACCTTCAGAAAATTCTAGAAAAATTTGAAATGATATGTTGATGAGTTTTATTGATTGTGTCCAAAAATGGTAATTTTTGGATATATAGATTAATAATTATGAATTTTATGAGAAAAGACTATTTTAAAAGTAACCGTTTATAACTCCTTATGGTTAACTTCAAAATTGATGAATTTTTTATTGGGAGTACATCTATATAATATCAGTGTACCCTGTGAATTTCAGAATTTTTGGATAAAAGTACAATTTGTGATAAATATCTAAATATTTGGTGGTTTTGGCCATATGAAAAATAGTAAATGAATTTTAAAAATTATAAGAAAAATATATGTTCAATATGTGACTATATTATACTAAATCTCAGAAAAAAAAATATTTTAGAACTGATTTGGTATTTTTCATAAAAATGGACTAGTTATGAATAAATAAATTAAATATGTTATGTTAAGGAAAAAAATTGGAAAATATGATTTTATGGCTTGAGAATCATATATGTGGTATATGCAGATTTTTGATGAGGGTTTTGATTATTGGTGATGAAATCTTATAAGTTTGACATTTTAAGTTGATTAAATACATTATTTAGTAAAGTGTAAACAATTAAAATAAATTATTTATAAATTTAAGAAATATTATTCTTTTAATATCATTATACCAAAATATTGGTATGGATTTTATTGTTGAATTTCTACTTTTTTTGTGTCAATGTTAATATTCATGAGTTACTATTCACGGGTACTATTCACTGCAAAATTAGTTTCTTTTTCTAACCAAATTATAGTTGATTTATGAATATTACTCTGGAGATTAAAACTGTATATTGATTATATTGATTTTATTATCATATATAATATTTTTATAACCCTGATGTTGAAATTCTCTTTCACTGGAGTGTAAAGATGAGTAGATTATTTGTATGATCATGACTAGGGTTCTCTTTGGCCAGTAGTGAAAAGTTGAATTGTGACTGGTATGATCATGACCATTGAATTTATAGTTGAATATCTTTAGCTTAAGTGCAAAGGTGAATTGATCAACATGGTTATAATTATTGTTTATATAAATTCTAAAATGATTATATATTTCTTTGAGATATTAATATATTTGGCCTATAATGCAAATATGAACTGTTGATGATTATATTTGGCTTGTAGTGCAAATATGAACTGTTGAGGAATATCTTTGGCCTGTAGTGCAAAGATGAATTGTTGATGAATATCTTTGGCCAATAGTGCAAAGATGAACTGTTAATGAATATCTTTGGCCCGTAGTGCAAAGATGACCTGTTGTTGAATATCTTTGGCCAGTGGTGCGAAGATAAACTGTGGATGAATATCTTTGGCCCGTAGTGCAAAGATGAATTTATTAGTATGATTATGAACAGGAACTGTGATTTGGTATAACCATGATCTTTGATGTTTCAGGTAAAGACATGTGATGAAAATTATATTCGTCCTGGGTACGAAGAGGAATTTAGAATCACAATTATGATTATGAGATATTTATATAATTGTGGAAAAGAACTGTTGATTGATGTTACAGGGATAAAATATTGTTGGTGGACTTTTAACATGGAGAAGATAATAGACTGTATTGTCTATTTGACTCTTCTAATGGATTGCTCGTTCCGCTGCAACTATGGTAAATTTTTTTATCATCTACCATAAGTTCTAAATCTCTGATTTGTTATTGATGAAGGCTATTGATAATTTAATTATCTTTAGTTATGATATTCTTTACTGAGCTAGTTGTGCTCACCCTTTTGCACACAATTCCTTTCAAGTAATAAAAGTGTAGCTGGGTCGAGCGGGGGTAACAAGGAAATAGAACGGTGGTCTCTAGCTGTGGAGTTCTCCCTAAACAGTATAGACAAGTGTGTTGTATACATATTTTAATAGTTATATTTGGTGAATCATATAGGGAGAGGCGAACCCAACGTTGGAAGGGTATTTTGCCACTATCATACAAGATGTCTAATGACATACAATCTCGTGTCATCATAAGACAGGGTTGTACTCATCCACTTACTGAGTATATTTATGAGCACTACCTATATAATTTTGGTATTTGTTTGAAGTATAATTCTCAATTTGAGACAGTTGAGATAATGATAAGTCAATAGAAGACTCACCATTGGGAAGAATATGATAATAATCTTCTCGTTGTTTTTTGGGGTCTATTAGGTCAACCAAGGATAATTCTGTGGCCATATGATATCTATCATAACCTAGAACCATGGCCTCCCATGTACGAAAGTTTTCTTGAGCACTTCCCAAAGATTCTAATTTCTAAAATTTATGTAAGGTGTCATTGTGACGTGCTATCCAAGGTTGGGATGAGAGTCACAGTTGGTATATATATTTGTATCCAAACTCATAGTATATGTGTTGTTGTATTTTGCACGACAATTGTTGTAATAAAGTTGTAATTATTTTCTGTACCATGTATTTGGCGACTCAGAATGGGTTGGATGGAATGGACCTATTTTGGGGTTGTCACATCATTGGCCCGTAGTGCATTGATGGACAGTTGTTAGCATGATCATGACCATTATTGAATAAACAAATATTCTTGGCCTGTAGTGGATGGATAATTGTGGCCATAATACTAAAGAATATCATTGGCCGTAGTGCAGGGGTGATTCGATGATGTGAATTATTTATTAAGCTGAGTCCCAGCGATAAAAGTGATGAAAAACCTTCTAAATCATAAAAGATAGTAGATTTTATTCTCTACTTGACTCTTTTAATGGATTGCTTGTTCCGCTGCAGTTAAACTTGATGGTTGTTATATTGTATCAGTTTAACACTGTTGAAGGCTAACGATAATATATTCTGCATTCTCTTAGTCATAATATTTCTACTGGGCTAGTTGAGCTCACCCTTTTACTTTTATTGTTCTCTTCAGAAAATGAGAACGTAGTAGGGACTAGTCGGGGAACGGAGTGACGGGCCAGATGATAGCATTAGTAGTCCTCACTATTCTGTAAAATAATGTGATAATAATTATAATGAGAATTCCTTTTGATTTTGTATAATCTCTAGTAGACAATATTTGTATTCAAACTCACAACTTATGTTTTGTCGTATTGTACACGACAGTTGTATTTGAATTTTGTACCATGTATCTGACGACTCAAGATGAGTGATGTATACCTATTTTGGGGGCTTCACATATATTGTCTAGACGATAATATTTGTATTAAAACTCACAGCTTATGTTTTGTCGTACTTTGCACGACAGTTGTATTATTAAGTTGTATTTGAATTCTGTACCATGTATCTGACGACTCAAGATGGGTGATGTATACCTGTTTTGGGGGCGTCACATAGTCTCTTACTTAACACTAATTAATTCTAAAATTAAATAAAAAATATGTGTCAAAATTTAAGTGGAAGGACACAAATAAGACAGAGAATTTGAGGACAGAAAATCTGCTATCACATAATTCCATCACCGCAACCAACTCTTTCACATCTTCAACCAAACAAAACAATTCTAATAATGCAAAATACAAAATACTAGTTTGTTACTAAAAACATGACACTCACATTTGCTAAACAAACATTCGTAACGTACTTATGTGCAACCATGACTTTCGGTTACTAACATTTAGTATGGTAGCTACTCGTGCTTACTTTCTTTTTTTTTGAACAGTAAAAATATTTTTGGGTCAATTTATGCATTAACTGAGATTAATTTTTTTAAAAGATAATTTTAAGGGCACCCCCCTCCCCCCAATCAGTCTGATGGACCCAACCTCTTGCCTGACGTGGGGTATAAGGCGACCAGCACGGAGCGTCTATGACTATGATCAGTACTGATCACGGACGCATTGTTGGTCCAAAGATTGATGTACAAAGTTCAACTAGGTACATAGATTGTATTACAAATAGGACTCCTGGTCCCAAGAGGTCTTTGTTCACATTCACAAGTATGTGTGTGTGTGTTAAAGATGTTGATGCTTTTAACTTTTTCATGATACATTAAGAATTTAAGTCCAAAAGCAAAAGATGCTTCTTCTAATAAGTTGTTTTATGGCATGGGCAAGAATATTAGGCTTTTGCTCAAAGATAAGGAAGCTTTCTGGTCTAAAATGCTGACTTAGAAATGTCTCCATAGGCCCCAACTAAACAAAAGTGTTTCCCTTATTTCAAAATAGAGAGCAGTACTGAAATACAGTCGAGGACCTGTCCTTGAGGTTTATTTTAAATTCTTAGTTTCAGCTTATCACTCTGGAATAATCCCAGGCCTAAAACACGGGGGAGGTATTGTAAAATATGTAATGCTACTAAATATGCATTCATCCCAGATTGTGTATGTGGAAGGGAATCAAAACATTTTACTACTTGATATAAGGCTCAAAGGCACTACAAGGACTGGATAGCTACAAATGTATGTATATTCAAAAATTCATGCAGGAAAGTTCTGAGCCAAAGCCGGCTATTTCCGCCTGTACAGTAGGATGGATATAATACATTTGTGTACGAACAGGTTTGGCGTTAAACTCACAACTCTCAGCCTCCCATCGGTGGGTAGTACTTGGCCATTTTCAGGAATATTTTGCAGAGACCTAACTAGAAATTTGATACTCTCTCTTTCATCAGACATCACAGGCTTCTCTCACATAAAGACACCTTCCTTCCCTTATACAACTCATGCATCGTCTTTGTCATGGAAATCTTGGTGAAGGAAACTCTAGTAAATTGGAGATGATTGAATCAATGCGCAAGTATCAGAAGTCACCTTCATTCTCCTCCCTCTTTAGCGAGCTTCCTTCTGGGAGCAGAGAGAATTTTCCTACATGATTCTGCCTTTTGCCAGGCCTATCTTCTTCTGCAACCTATTTCAACAACAGAATACGCTCATATCAAATTTCCTTAAATGAATAGGAATATAAAGACTCGTCTCATTTTCTATACCGACTTCTCTATATGGTGCAACATCCGGATGATTTCTGAAAAGTCTGGCCTCAAAGAAGGGTCTTGCTGCCAACATCTCTCAAGCAATTCCACAATTTTTGGATGTGTGTCCCTTGGTACGGTAGGCCTTAGACCCTATAATTCATGGAAACACAATCAATTAGACCCTCGAGCTCTTTTGATATACCTATATTTTCCCTACCCTCTGCCTAGGGATCCTAGAAAGAGCTCTAGGGGGAAAACAAATCCCCAAGGAATATAATATGACCTTCTAATGTAGTTTACTAGTTTTTGACCTAAGAGTTTCAAGAGTGATTACACTTCGAAAAAAAAAACAATTTCTTTTTTTTTTTGGTTCATTTAATTTTCACCCAAACCCTTAACCCCCTCCCCCTCTCCCACACCACAAAAATAAAAAAATCAACCATTCCCCAACCCTATGAACCATTATTCATGGTATCAAATGATACCTGTGGCAAAGAGGGAGGCATACCACTCAACCAAATGGTTGGCGGTTGAAAAAAAATAATAATAAATGAATTTATAATGAACGTATTTTTACAGCAACCCATCGTGACTCTCTGGGAAGAATTTCAACACAAATGCACATTGTCTATGCCAATTGTCATCAGCAAGCACCCATCTGTGACTTCATGATTAACACACAACATTAACTAGGTAATTCATACACAATGTTAGATATGTCTCTATTCGTAAGAACAGACAAACTTCAGATCTTCCCATGTTCTCTTTCTCTCCCTCCCCTCCCCTCCCCGCCACGCTCCTTCCCCCAGTCATAAAGTAAAAAGATTTTTGCAGATCATTCAATGCAAATGGTGTATTTCACCAAGTGATACATAAATACCTTCTGAACAACACCCACAGCTGCCTGCAATGGAGTCAAGTATTCATAAGGAAGCTGGAAGATTAGCCAAAACAAAAGATTATTAGCAGGCTAAAGTCTGTAGAATCAAAATAAAAATGATATTGCAGAAAAAATAATGGTATAAAAATTGCATTTTCTTAAAAGAAAAAAGAAAAACAATTAGTTTGCAACATTACACAACCTTTCCCGTTAGCAGCTCCCATAACACAATCCCAAAGCTAAAAACATCAGCCTTGTGATCGTATGGCCTATGTTCGATAACCTTTCCAGTATCACAACAAGAGAAGCAGAAGTCAGAAGTGGAAGTAACATATCTTGTAGGTATTCATAATGACGTGCACATATAGCTGAGGTTCAAGATTTTCAAGAACAATTTAAGCTAGGCACGGGCAATGATATGAGAAATATAATATTGTAGATTTGATAGGGGCCACTGAATTGACGGATACAATTACGAAGTTTATGAAATTAACATATTATTCAGTGAACTTTAAATGAATTCCCCTCGTAGCAATTTATAAGGAATAAATGTAGTCGGTCAAATTCCAAATGTACGAGTATGAAAAAATATGTACCTCTGGAGCCATCCAACGGTAGGTTCCCGTCTCTGCAGTCATCACTCCAGATTGAGTTTGCACTCTAGCAACACCAAAGTCAGCAACCTTAACAACCTGTAGGATGGAACTTCATATATTAGCATACCAAATTAGATTAAGCATGATGACACTAAATATAGTATTCCGCAGATTTGATAGCGATTACTTAAAGAACACATGAAAAGACAAAGGACATGGATCTGAAAATTACCGCCAGATAAGCATAATGCAAAAGTTGTATTGTAACACCCCAATCCCATATCGTAACATGTGGGATACTTTGATATGTTATAAGGACTCAAGTTGCTATCACTAATACCTTCGGTCATGACCTTTTGGGTGAGTTTGTGGTGGGCTAAGATGACCCAAAAAGATATTAGACAGCGTATTGAGCCTTATTATTCTATGATTTGATTCGGACTTGGAATTTGACTCGAATTGTTACATATGGTATTGGAGCCGATTCTTGAAAGCTCGAGTCGGGTTATCCGATCGGATTGCCGGAGGTGGGGAACACGAAAGCGGGGCCTAGAAGGTCGCTAGTATTATCCCAATAACGGCTAGAGAGGCAAAGTTTCTGAGCCTTATGTGGTTTATATATGTAAGTGAAAGAGTTTGTAACACTCCAGTCCCACATCATAACATGTGGGATACTGTGATATGCATATAAGGGACTCAAGATGCTATCATTAATACCTTAAGTCGTGACCTTTTGGGTGAACCTGTGGTGGGCTAAGATGATCCAAGAAGATATTATTGAGACAACTTTAGGCTATAATTTAATTTGGACTATGGATTTGACGGGTTGTTACATGTACTCAAAAGCAAGCAATAAGAAGCTGATTGTAAAACATGATGAGAAGTATAATCCATTTCAACATTTTAAACTTTGATTAGCATCCACTACGCATTTGAAATAGGATAGGGAAAAAAACTAAAGTAATACTAATGCTCAGGTGTATTAAAATTTAAAATGCATCAAAGAAGATCCAAAATACTTCGTCAACCCACAATGAAATGCCAAGTTGATCGTGGACATTTATGGAAAGCACCATAGTATAAAAAACATCGTAATCCCTCCGTTCCACTTTCGGTATCATGGTCAATTTGGCACTTAGTTTTAGCAAAATAAAATTGACCAACTTATTGCCACATACACTCATTTACAAAGAAAATTACTCTTTAACAGGACTGGTGGGGTCCATGAATGACACTCGATCAACTATAAAGTACCCCACAATATTGCATAGGTTTTAGAAAAATGAAATCATTTGGAATTGCCAAAGGAAAGTATTGCATGACACTGAAAGAGGAATGGAGACATTATCAAATCACAGTTGGCATGAGACACGTTAATGTCACAGCCTTCATTACCATATCCTGACATATATTTTGAAGCACTTCCTTCCATTACTTATATAATCCAATCGGCTTTGTACATATAGTTTCGGCAAATTTAATGACCTACTCTTTTCAAATTGTACTCCCAGTCAGAGCTTCCTTCTTTTTTAAGTGTTCAAATAGAGAAGAAATGGATATTGTGGCCATGTATACCAGGTCAAGTAACATATATGACATTCATGATCTGCATAGGAGGGACAGGCTATCTACTTTTGTTCTTGGAGCAGATCTCACAAGAAAGTTAGAGAATAAGTCTTAGAACATTTATACAAAATGAAGAGACAAACAACAATAGAAGTTGTCATATAAAAATGTAGCAACAACACCAATTATGATAGTAATTAAAAAAAAATCAAGCAATAAATGCTAAAACAAACAAGCTATGCACGAAAACTGAAAATTCTTACTTCATTTTCATCCATCAAAAGATTGGCAGCCTTGAGGTCCCTGTGGATTATATTATTTTGATGCAAATAGTTCATTCCCTTTGAAACATCAATTGCTACTTTGAGTGTGACTGGGAGCTTGAAGAATCCCTTTTGCTTATGCAGAAAGTCATACACACTTCCACCAGCCATAAATTCTGGAAGGGTAGCCAAAAAGAAGAATAAATAAACAAAAAAAGATATCTAAGTTTTTCAAGTCAGAGAACAAACATAACATATAATGAAGGAAAGGGAAGAAGGAAAAAAAGACATAGTAGTGCATAGGGCATTAGATGTAAGAGAAAGTGTTTTAGAAGTACCAGTCACTATATATAGGCTTGGAGGTCTTGTACATGCACCAATAAATTGCACCACATTCTTGTGTCGAACTTTCCTGCAAGTTTCAGAAAGTCAGGCTGGCTACCTAGGATGGTCATAAACAAGCAGACACAAGCCTAATGTTCAAACTTAATCAACTTAGTATAGATAGGTGCCATTCCATTATTCAGAAAGAATATCAAGGTTAATGTTTAATTGAGAAATAAAGTACACACTTCTCTCCTTTCCTCCATGGAAAAGGAATTAATGTACAAGAGTACACACTTCTCTCCTTTCCTACATGGAAAAGGAATTGATGTACAGGGGGGGGGGGGGGGCAAACAAGGATAAATAACTTGCAGAAATTCTTATAATTGGGTCAGAGATAAAAATAAATCAAGAAAGGCATACAAACATTAAGGGCATTAGAAAAAGAAATTCCTTGGTGTAAAAGGTGCACTGCCTAAAAGTTTTGAAACATAATAGTTTACACTATTTATGCGATTTTTATTTTCATAATTCATAATGTCATTTAGAAACAACCCCAGGCTATAACTATGAGAAACATGTTACAAAAAATATGAACATGAGATTGAACAACCACAAATGTATACAAGAGTAATTTCACAGTGCCAATTAAGAAATGTAACCACCCACGGTCACACTCACACTTGATCAAATCAATTATACACTGAATCACCACTGCTGTGACATGTGCATGACTTACTTGATGCAATATGTTTTTCCTAATTCCATACACGGTGCTTATAATTTTTTAGGATATTCAATCTCCTGCCAGCCGGTGGCACATAACTGATTTAAAAAATAATAGAGAAGTCGCAGTGTTTAATAAATTCAAATTTCTTGCCGATGCATTTTGCAATTTAAGTTGTCTCAACCAAATCCTGGAACTAGTAGTGAACAGTTAGTATATGCACCTGCAAGGCCATTTAGATTTCCAGGTCATGGTGTAAAATGCCCCCGCATGGACAACAACTACCATTTGAATCAATTAAAAGACTGTAACTACATATTCTTGAATGACACCGTCACCGTGCAAGTGAAATTTATAGAAATTATTGATAAATCAATATAGCAGTTTAAGTTAAGGAAAACATATAATATTACAAAATATTTTCAAAGAAATAAATTAAAAGTTTTAAAATGTGAAGCAAAATGGAAATGACAAACATGTTATGCAACAACCTCAAAATATAGACTTCCTGAGCAAACTCTCTGCGGACACCTGCATTTAGATACTCAGCCTTGAGACATTTAATAGCTACGTCCTGACTATGTAATGTGCCTTTATACCTGTGCCAATGTACAATCGATGATAATATATCAAACAAACAGTGTAGATAATAAGATTGTATTAAATTAAGGAAATAAAAATTGAAAAATGAAACTCACAAGTCCCCAAATGATCCGGAAGCAATCTTATGTTCAAATTTTAACAGCTTGGAATCAATTTCCCACACATCAGTCCCATCCGTGGGTATGTTTACTTGGTCTGACATAAGCATGATTCCGGATTTTCCTAAATCCGGAGATGTATGATTTTTTGACCACGATTTCCTCTGCAGTAGAATTTGGAATATCAAAAAATAGATAAAAGCATCAGAACAACCAAGGAGCATGTAACTGAGGTACCTCAATCTTTGGAATTTCCTTTTCCAGTACATTTCTAAGCTGCTCAGTTTCCTAGTTGTTACCAGTGATTGAGAGAACCAACCAGCCAGATGCACGAAAAGAGAATCAGAATTTTTCAATAGCATTCGTGGAAATATAAGTTTAAGGATTTCAGAAACTGCCTTGATAGCCAATAATGTAACCCCGTAGTAGACTGACAGAGTAAATGTTTGATCAATCAATAGTTACAATCCAACATGGAGGAAACATGTGTTACTAGATTTAAAACTTGTAGCCACTTGATGAAGATTATTGGTCAAATATGTCAATGATTGGTTGATTATACCAATCCTCGTAACATACGGCTATTTTCATAAAACCAAGACTTGGTCATAACATTGCAGTTTAATATAAATAATCAATAGTTCAATACGCAACAAGATTTCAAAAATCACCACAAACAAATACTAATACCAAGACATAGAGACAATGTCCATGCAATAAATACGCACACAAAAAGGAAAAAAAAAAAAGCAGTTCCCCTTGCTAAAGAGAAGGAATGATTTAATGTTCTCAAATAGCCAAAATCATAAATATCATTAGTGAGAGACCTATTCCATTTCCATGGGATATTTGTTATCATACTGTATAACATATAAGAAAGAGCAGAGTACCTCAAATTCCCAACCATCAACAACAAAGACATCCAAGGAGTAACCATCTATTGTTGAAAAAGTATGAGCTTCTTGAATATTCAGCCCGATCTCAGAGAGTAAGGAAGTCAACTGAAGATTTAGCATAAAAGAATGTTACAAAGTAGACAGGAAAACTATAGTGGTTGTTATTAAGTAGCAAAATATATTTCCTAGTAATACTATCTTCCTACTACTACATATTTATTCATGTATATTCAGAACAGGGATGGCACCAATAATATTAAAGTATTTATCACTACAATTAGAAAATTGCTCGAGTCATGAAGTTAAACCAGAGTTGCTTGTATAAGAGTTTTGCAACAGGTCCTGGAGTTTGGGACAACCAGGATACTGGTAAAATTCAAACCACAATTAGCAAATGAAATATGCGACTAAGTACCATCAGTTAAACCTTGAAATTAGTCAAAATTTTGGGAAATGCTTGTGACGCCACATGCAATATTCAGTAAATACACCATTTATATAAAGGAGTGAAAAATACATTATGTGCAACAAAAAACCAAAATTTAGCTACCTGGCTGAGGAGTTTTGGCTTGTCAAGTGTTGAAATAGTTATCTCGTGCAAAGGCCTACAGAGTTGAAAGCACTACAATGTTGGCTGGTGAAGAAAAAATAATGTTTTGGCAATCAAATTATTCCTACATAACCACTCATTCTACTAGAAATAGAAGTTGTTACAATCATATTCATAGTGCATACACACATACATATTTTAAAGTTTGGTTGAGTTGAGTTTAGGTTAAGACGTGTAAATATTGAGATGGAAATGTCAACATACAGAATTTTGTATAGACTCTCAAACTAGCAACTATGAATTTCAGAAGTCTCACGTTTCATTTGTTCCGACAGTGATGGATTACTAAGTCACACAAGTCTCTTACAAAAATCTGCTCAGCACTACACCATGAGAACAAGAAATTGGGAGAACATCAAGTATAAATAACTCGGTGTAAAGTTTGAACACAAATGACATGAACAAAATGTAACTGTAATATACCACCAAATTCAGGTTTTGTCAGAAGCATAATAATCTAATGCTACCGATAATTATACGATTCTTGGAATAATGACTTGGATACTGAGTTTCTGGTGGAAGATAGAGAATTCTTACAGGGTTGGAATTTAAAAACAACTATTTCCGATATTAGCATTAGAGATGGGGTAAGAAATAGTTATTTCACTTATTTGGGGGGGGGGGGAGAGATACAGAGAGATCTGATCAAAGATGACAATTTGCATCCTGTAATGAAGCATTGGCTGCAGTACAAAGTAACCAATTGGTGAAAAGCTCTCTTGCAATACCTAATGTAAGGTCTCTTTTAGAGAAACAGGAAAAAACAAATTTCCCAAAGTCCCATCGACTATGAACCAAATATTGAAAATGATAATCACAGTTTGGGAGCTGAGAAAAATTGGGGGAGGACAAAGGAAATAGTGATGCCTACATTAAATCAAATGATTCGTCATGGTAGGTTTATAAATGAATGCAACCCCTCCAGAAAGCCCATTGGGACCTACTCTTGTAATAGTAGATCAAAGTCAAGTTTACTATAACAAGAGCTTGGTCCTGCACCCCATTTTCATGTTTCAGACTAAGCAAGATTAAATTCAGTCAGGACCCAATTAAATATGCAACTGGTTTGTATTCTGTGGAATGAGTGTGCACATGTTTCAAACCTTCTGCTACCTACTAGTTGTCATAGATCTGCCGACTCAATTTCATTAAGATTTGGGGCTCAGAATGATGGCCCTCCATTCACGCATGTGATGCATACTTTTACATGTTCTTGCAACATAGCGCTGGATAAGGGTAAGGCAACGCCTTGGACGCTGAGCTGACCTTGGTAGCTGACTCAAGTTAAGTGATTAAATCATTTTTTATCATGATGAATCATGAGCTTGTTATGTGATGTAATTTTACTACTTACTTGACTTATAATTTGTGATAGGTGATGACTTGGTTGATTTTTTATTTTTTACGTGGTGTTTGTTAACTTGTCCTACTAGTTATTATGTCAAGTATTTTATTTTTGAATTTTGATTATGAAGTATTCATATAATTGTATTTTTAATTGTATTCCATAGTATTAGTTATTATATGTTCTGGGTTTTAATGTATATAAAATTTTATTGTTCAATATAATTTTAAAGTAAAATAAAAAATACATAAATTACACATTGTTAATGACTTATCGCCATATTGGATGCCATGGCGGGCACCTTATCGCCTAAGCGTCCTGGTGGTCAACTAACACCGCGTCGCCGTGACAACTATGTCTCGCAAATGATGGATACTAATATTTCTTTATTTTCTTTCCTTTTCTTTTGTTGGATAAGTTATGGTGGATACTTCTCAATATAAAAATGACTGTTTATACAGTTTTTTCGTCTTTCCTTGATACTCTTGCTTTCCTTTTTCCTAAATTCCTTCTTGCCTTGACCCTTCTTCTTACACACTGCATACAACAGTCTCCGCTCATATAACAAAGACTTGATTAGGTTGTATCTATTTTTGGTTGACACCAATACAAGGGTTATGACTCTGCACCCATTGAGGTTTCAACTCTCTCCCATTAATTATTTGCTCCACAGTTTGTGAAATTCTGGTGATTACCAGGTTATTTACTCGTCAATTTAGAATGATGCAGGAGCTCATTTGTTGCACTGTCATTTCCCTGAATACGTTGCAACTTACATGAAGACATGTTTGTCCACCCTTTGCACGTTTTAGTTTTATTGTCTGTTAGTCAGACGATATAATTAATCTCGTATAGCAATTGAGGTAGTTTTGTTGGATATCTTTTGATATGAACTTATAGGATGAATATAATGTCAAATTTATAGAGACAGTTGCTTAAGATATTCTGCTTAATGAAGAAGAGAACAGTAAGAGCAAGCTAAAATGTTTCACTGAAAAGCAACTAAAACAAGCTCAAATAGGCGCAAACCTTTCAGAAAATTTACCGAAATAAGTGCAGATTGGCACTCATAGCGCTGCTTCCATCTGGAACTTGAGATATCCTGGCTTCAAGTGCAAGTTCGAGACTTGGTGATAAGCCAAATGCAGGTGGTGGATGAATGCTGCAAATTATGAGAACATACAACTATTATAAATATATTACAATGGCTACCAGGAACGCGGAACGAAATTGGATACGAGGAACGCTACCTATGGTAGAATGCACAAGGCATCTAAGCTCTCGTACCACGATTCGGAACGATAGTACCCGGTACGTGGAATGTAGGGTAATAAGAGTTTCCTGGTAACCATCATGATGACTCTGGTAAAGAAAGAGGTAGGAGTCCGATATGTATGGCATACCTCTGCTTGACTGGGTAATCAGAAGTTTGAGGATCACGCTTCTTTGTAAAGTTTGAATGCAGAAAGTCACTGCAATTTTCATCACTAATGGGATGAACCTTCATAAGAAAGAAATTGTTCAGACCTCATCCAACATTGAGTATCATGGAGCATCAACAGGCAAAGAGTATTAACAGTTTTAGGTTTATTAATCCTTCTCCTATCAGATGTAAACTTGAAACCAAATGTGATACCTGGTAATAAGAACTGTTAACTCGATTTACAAAATATGCTGAAAAAGATTCGTAGCAAGCTAGATAATCGCCACTTAACATCAATACTTATCATCATCAAGGACAAAAGAACGTATATTCAAACTACTTACTATAAGGTTTTGTCTTCAGATGCTCTCGAAAAAATGAAACTTTGACATCTTCCAACAACAATATGCAAGACAAGTGTTCTCAAGAATAATGAAATGAAAAAACACCATATCCCTACAACAATGGCGGATGCAAAATAGGGCAACGGGGACACTTGACTACCCTTGAGTTTTTGTAATTCTTTGGTATTATAGGGGTATTGAAGTGACCCGTCTTCAGAAAAAGATTTGGTGACTTCAAAAAAATTAAGCTTTAAAGAATGATTTTGTAGTGATTTTTATATATTCTTTTTAAAATCTATATTTGTTGAATTTTATTATTCCCTCTGTTTCACAATAAAAGAGTCTCATTTATCAATTCTTTTTGTGGAGTTCTCTTTTTATTGATATTAGTATAAAATGACACAATATCCTCAAATTTGTCATCAAAATTTCATTATATTCCATTACTATTAAACTAATAACTCATCATATCTAATGGTAAATATGAAAAAAGAAGAAGAATACATCGTTAATATTAACATATTAAATGGAGTAATTTTATTTAATTAAAAGGGTGCCCCCTCTTGATGAAATTCGTGTGTCCGCCCCTACCCTACAATAGTATGAGAACTTGTACTAATATCAACCACTTTGATCGATGCCAATTGTCAACGGAGACATTTCATTTGCCAAACTAAATGCAAAAATAAGAATAATAAGACAACAGGCTAGCCAATGATTGCCTTCGAATCATTGCTAAAATATATTGGTAAAAATAATTCAAATTCCAAATCAAAGAGAGATCTCCAGATGGAGCTACTTTAGTGGAAAATAAAATATTATATAAAGCATAATATGGCCATTACCAGGTATGGTCCCACTTATGTAGGGTGTTGGGAGGGACAGGCTAGATAAGACAACCTTTTTGCACATCTAATGTGAATTTTAAAACAAATTCTGGCAAGTAGATTCTCTTACAACTCTTACTTTGGTTGGAATGAACTTCCACTCCAACTATAACCCAATGGTGACAAAGAACTTGTGAATGTGCTCACTTTCGAACTCCAGGTGTTCAACAGAAACAATGTGCAAGTAAAAGATTAGAAACAGACCTCGCTGACACATTTCTACCAACTAGAAATAAACAGCAAAAGGACCCAAACATTTTTCCTAAACTAGGGTTTATAAACATTAAAAGTAGGGTAGAATTTTTCATCAAATCAATGAACAACCTAAATAACTTTATTCTTATGTTACGGAGAAATATGTTACACAAGGAGATGCATAAGTATGAGAAAGAAGCATGAAAATAATTGTGTTATACAAGAGAGGGGAGAGGGGAGAGGGGAGAGGGGAGAGGGGAGAGGGGAGAGGGGAGAGGGGGAGAGGGGAGAGGGGGGGAGGGGGGAACAAAAGCAAATGTGTTGACTAAGATAAGTGCTACTAAATATTTTTTTCATTCTCCATATGGAAATACGAAGAAAGTAATTGTTCATGCAGCCCTTACTGGTGTTCATGTCCAATAAGGAGTAAGCCATTTAGTAGCTCTATGTTAAAAACAACTCAAAAGATCCCACTATTCCTTCTTGTGAAACATGTTACAACACTTATTTCATCGTGATTATTGTCAAGATGAGCACTACTGACAAATTTGTTATTCAGAATAATGATAAAGCAAACATGAATAAAAGAACTTCATTTGGGGTCTCTGCATCTAATTCCAGAATGGGAATAGATGATATTTGAGAATATGACCACCATGACATTTGTCAATCTACCAACTTCACACTTAAATTAAGTTAGGTTCTCCAAACTTGCGAACATATTGCTGAGAGTTGGTAAAATCCCTTGGAGAATGTAACTGCAATAGGGTTAGGATCTTCCCTCCAGTTTGGCCTCTGCAATTAACTTCTAATACAAGAAACTACAACTTGAACACCCATTAACCAGTTCAAAACTTCAGAATCTTAAACTAATGGTTATATAGAGTGAACCAAGTACATGTTTTGAACTCCGTAGCATTTGCATATGCAGTTAAACTAATACTCCCTCCATCCCAAATTGAGAGTACACTAAAATTTATCTATCAAATATCATCATACTAAGCAAATTAAAATTTTACTTGGTGGTTATGTTGAAGTCAAAATTTCCTAATAACATTTACTTTAAAGGTGGACTCTCAGTTTGGAGTTTAAACACTAATTAGCAAGGGGCTTGCTTCTCAAATTACTAGATCTGCTCTGGTTCTAATTATAATCAAGAACTTGTGTTATGAACTGTATTGAAGTGGCTAGAACATGTCCCCTTCTTAACAAGAAATTATTTCAAACATAATATTAACGTAACAAATATAAGGCAAGTCATCGACAATCAGGGGCGGATCCAAATAAAATTCCCAGCAGGGGCAGATTTTAATTAATTTTTTTTATTGAAGTTAAATAAAGAAAACTTGAACTAATCATGATAATGTTTACAAATTGCAATAAATATTCATAATCTAAACTAAAAAATAAATTTCAAATAAAAAACATTTAGATACAATTCAGAAATTTATTTCGGTTACTTGTAATAATTCAATTTGAATGATTCCCCAAATACTCAAAGCCTAAAACCAAATTTACTTTTTATACTAAAACAAAATTATGAATTAATTTCAAAGCATAAACCAGTTTTGGTATCTTTTTAAAAGTTTCAAATAAGCTTTACTTGAAATAAGAGAAACAAACCATCCAAAATTTATACTCAGAACGCAAAAAAAATTACAGGGTCCATATTAGTTAGATGCAGAAAAGTAAAGTGATTATAACAACTAAAAATGAGGGGCTGCTAAAGGCTCAGTCATTTTCCATTTTTCATTAAAAAATAAGGCAATGATATTGTAAGCTATCACAATAAAAGACAGAAATTACTCAACCAAAATGATCTCATTTTCAATTGAAGAACAAACAAACCAAAAACCCAATCAGACCAAACAAATAGTAACTATAGTCAACCAAATCATTAACAAAAAAAATTCAAACTTGAATCAATAAATCTTTCACAGTTTACACGTTGATGTTGTGTATACTTCTAAGATTTCACCAAGTCTTAAAACTAAGAAAAGTTTTGTACATGTATTTAGAATTAGTTTATGAATTTGTTTTTGCTCCCTCCAAGTTTAACTCTTCCATTAATTTGCCCCTTGACTGTATTAACTTACATATCTACCCTGTCTCTATATCTATAAAAAAAATCAAAAAAAAAATCAAACAGGGGCAGCTGCCCACCTCAAACAGATCTGCCGTCAAATTTAAGTGTGCCAAGTCATCAACCTTAAATGTCTATTTAGCAACAAAAAATAAAAAACCTTAAACATGTCCAAACCATATCAAAATCAATAGCAATGCAACTATCCTACCATCAAAATCGAAGACTGGGTTCTTATAAATAATTCTCAATGAGAGCTTCTCATATGATTTACCTGCAGAAGGCGAATTGCAAACGCAATTCTAGTACTAGGGTCATGCGCCATATGCAACAACTTCTTGTGCACAAGAACATCTTCTGCCCTCTCAACATTCACATCCAATGCATACCTGCAATAAAAATGGTATAAATACAAAGTGGAATCAACCATTGAAATCTTACACGATACTGTTACAACTAACACCTAATACAAAGCACCACTTGGCATGATAGACCATTACATTGCTGGATAAACAAATAATACTAATTATTAAAGAAAACAACCATAGCATGATTGACGCTAAATATAGATGTCTATATCAGAAAGGCTATCCGGTCTGGTATCTTCATCAATATTCCCTAAATAGAACCCAAAAATCAATCTTTTTTGTAATTGCACCAAAAAATTAGTCTTAAAGAAAAAGATAAACATAAATTCCATAAAATCAAAGCTATGCAAACACTTCAAATTATATTTACACCAGAAGCAATAAGAAACAGATACTGCCCATCTGCTTGCCAAGAAACAGACGACAGAACATGTGGCACTCCAGAAGCTTAATTGCCCCAAAACACCAACGTAAATGAGCTCACCAGCTGTTACTTAGAAATATTTTTAGTCGGATCAAGTTGAATTTCAATCAAACTGGAAACACACCAACGCAGAACACTAAACCTATGGCTCTTTTCTTCTTTCAAGTTTCAACTTCAACTTTCAATAGTTGAGTAGCCAGGAAGACATATATAGGGTTGTAATCGAGCCAATTATTGGGGTTTTTAGCTGATTCACTTGAGTTTTTCTCAAGTTTGAACTTATTTGCGTTTAAGTTGAGTTCATTCCACTATTCCAGTGTGTTCAAATTTGGCAACTTTAGCTCATAAACGACTTTAGTTGAGCTCTTTACCTAATCAAGTTCAAGTCAAGCTCATTCCAGTGTGTTCAAATTCCGTACATTTAACTTGCTAGTCAAGTTGAGTCGAGCTCCATGTTCGCATTTTTATGGAGCATATAAAATAAAATATAACATTTTTTATATATTTTGTACGATAAAACTTTATTTGTATTTTCATTAAGCCTGCACATGCTTAGCTAGTCAACAGTCAAAGTCTAGCCCCTACGGAAACCGAGCTCGAATCTGAGACTAGTGTTGTACCCTTTTGTTTATGACTTGATATCGTAAATGAAATTGTAGAAGTTTGATTCATTTCTCAACTTATTTCCTTTTCCTTCTTACTTTGTCTTGCATTCCTAGCTTCACTCCTTTTACTAAAGCATTAAACAGTACTAAAGAAGCAACAAAATAAAACAGACTACTAACTCGGTCTACTCAATAGTTTCAGTTCCTTGCTGCAAATTGATACTAATTCACTTAGTTTTCTAAATCAATAGTGCTTTGATGACTAAAGAGTGGGTACTAAAAATGGATACTAAATTGTGAATGGTTGTGGTCGGTCATAATCATTAGGTCTACCCAGATCATCATCTGGTTACACTCTTTTGACCGACACATAATGTTTGTAAGATTGTTTTGTAACAATAGCAATACTCTTTCTAAATTTCCAAAACAGTTGATTACACAGAAACATATACTATATGAAGACCAAACAAATGGCAAATTAAAGGAACAAATATATATATAGTACCTAACCGGAAGTCGATTAAAATGAGCCCAAAGCTCATCATCAAACCCTGGCTGCCTACCCTCTTCATTTTCAGACTCCTTAAGTCGGCGAAGTACTTCGTGATAAACCTCAACCTTCTGTTTCCGCTTCTGAGTCTGCGCCGGCAGTGAATCCAAAGCTCTGCTACTGCAACTCTCAGTATCTTCCATTCTCACATCGCAAGGGAATAATCGAATCAACAAACACAGGATAAGTAAGAATGAGAAGACAACAATTTCAAAATGCAATCACAATCACATCCGAGAGCGAAATTGAAGGAACAGACAAAATTCAACCACCTGAATTTCACGTGAATCGTAAATTACAGAGAACAAAGAGACAAACTGAGCGAACTGACCAAAGAATTTCTGTATATATATGTACACATATATATAATATATGTATATGTATATTTATATTTATATTGTATATATAAAAATAGAGAGAAGGAAAGTGCGAGGGAGATTGCATGAAAGAGAAATAGTAGAAGAAATGCCGCCTGGGGATGACGGTATGTGGTGTAACGCGCACCCATCAATCAGCTGCAGATTGACGTGGATTCAAACGAGGTCTGCTTCTTTTGCTTATATCACCACCAGTATTATTATTTTATGTAGATTCTTTAATTCACCATATCCATCTCAACTCTCAAGTTCCAAAATATTTTTTATTCGAATTTTCCACCACCTTTATCTTAATCCAATTAGCTTGATCCCTATTGTCTCGTATTCCACTCAAACCTGCTACATAATTATTGCTGTATAGCACTAGTAAAAATAAGACTGAAATACAGATTGCACCCCTAAACTTTACAGCTTCTTGATCTTTAACCGGGAAGTTCCAATCAACCAATTTTTGGAAGGATAAAATAGAAAAATTATAAGCATTAAAAATGTGATTAATTTTTTTTAATCTCTAACCTAAATTTAACCCCAAATAAAACCCATTTCTTTAGGATTAATTGAATATAAATTCCCATTTTCGTTAATCTCTTCCTCTCTAAACCCATCAAAAGTTACAGATAATCAATTCTTTGATCATGGCAAGAACCAAAAGCATCAAGAACTTACTAATTCATCTAAACCCGTCACCTTTCTATCACCAAAAAGAACAAACCCAGATCTAAAAACCACCATGAATGTTTATTACCCATTCTCTCTCTCCTCATCATGTTCACTTGGGGAATTTCCATTCTCACCTTGTTGGCACTTGTGACTAATAACATAGAAGCTACTGAAAAAGGTTAGCAGAACGAGAGGCTGACGCCCCTCGCGATACGGTATAGAGTTTCTGCAAGTATGGTGCGTGGCGCGCAAGGGTCCGTCCAGCTACTGCATATGTGGCGCGGGGCACGCCAAGTACAGCTTGAAAGCGGCGCGGGCCGCGCCAACGGCGGGCTGAAATTTAATGGTTTGTTATTTGGGAGGACATTATAGGTATTTGAGTCCTAATGTAAAGTATGGTTGGAATATGATTAGTAACTATAAATACTATCTATTGTAAAACTCTATGTAACCAAGCAATCATCAATAAAATAACAAACTGGATGTGGGAAAACCACGTAAATATATGTTAATTCTCTATTGTCGTGTGCGTGTGTGTGATTTTAAGTCTAACACACCTTCATATACCCACCTCTAATTTTCCCTCTTCTGGAACTTCCCCTTCATCCTCGCACACTTCTCTCTTTTAGACTCGATATACGCCCTTCATGGGTTGCCCAGAAATTTGTCCGATGAAGATAGAGAATTCTAAGCACTGTTCGGGAACAACTTATTTTTAACTTATAAGTCGTATAGATGTCGAACGTTTTTAATTATAAATCCAACTTAAAATAAATTATATCTCAATTTATATTTTAACTTATATGTGATTTTAAAATAAGTCATTTGTAAGACCCCGAATTTTATGAAATAAAAGTATTCAATTTTTCTTATAATTACTATTCAGTAAATGGTTAAATTGATAAAAGTTAAAGTTAAGGGTGATATATGAATTTTTTTTTCAAAATACGCAAGTGGTTATAGAATATTCTTTCTGTCGGGGAATATTCGTACGACGGCGCAGCCATTTGTGGGCCCCATAACAGAATAACTGTCGGATGAAGAAAACGACAAATTTGAGTTTTTATAAATAACGACGTAGTTGTTACCGTTAACACTGTTGGAATACCTGGTGGTTAAAATACAGTAATACGCGTAGTTGCACAGTAGCACACGGTATTGCGCATTATTTTTTTCAATTATTGATTCTTACGTGAGAAGGCACTACTCAATAATTGTTACAATAATTACTGTTCAATATTTTATTTTATTGAATCAATAATTATTGCGTTGATATTTTATATTATTGTTGTTTCAATAATTGTCACTGCACAGTATCTCCATTATCAGATCAATAATTCATATTATTTGAATAATATTAGATAGCATTATTGGCAATGTCTATAAAGTTCTGTCAATGAAAGGATTGTTCACCTAATTGCGCGCCAATAAGGAGAAATCCTTATCGGAAAGTCCCCTCTTTCCTGGGAACTGCCTTGTTGTCATTATTGTGATTCTGTAATATTATTTGTGAATAATTAATTATTGATTTATATGATAATGAAATATTTATTTGATGTGGATATAAATGAAGGAATTAATGTTGAGGTATTTTATCAGTATTTTATCGGTTTGGAGGTATTAAAAGATCAAATCAGTATTTTTACAGCTTTATTGTGTGAGTTATAATTTTTAATCTGACTGTTGGATCGTTGTGATTTTTGGATATGTTATACATATATAAGTTGAGTATATGTTCATAAATTTTGAACCGTTAAAAATGAACGAATGATTTGTTATTAATTTTAAGAGGTAACTGATTCGAAAATTAGATTTATAAATAATTTTGGTGAAAAATTCTAGAAATGGGTGGGCTCCACTTTTGGTTGTTGGGGAAGATGTCTGATTTTTGGTGCGTGGAATAGTAGCAGGTAAAGCCATCAGGTAGCAGGTCAAGTCTGCTTCGGCGTGCTAACATTTTCATATAAATAGAGGGCTAAATTAGAATTTAAAAACACACAATAATTCATAAGTTTTCTCTCTTTTTCTCTCTAGATTATCGAGTGTATTTTTTGAGTATTTAGATACTCGGTGAGTTTCTATTCATCAATGTAAGTTTTCTTCAGCGTCATATCCGATATCCAGTCAGAAAGTGCTGCTCTTTTGAGGTAAGGGATAGTAAGAGATTTTAAGGGTTGTTATGTTTTTCAGTTTCGTTATTTTTCTGACCTTCAAAAATTCTGGAAAAATTTAAAATGATAATTTGATGAGTTTTCTTGATTGTGTCCAAAATTGGCGATTTTTGGATGTATAAATTAAGAGTTGTGAATTTTATGAGAAAAAACTATTTTAAAAATAACCGCTTATAACTCCTTGTGGTTAACTCCAAAATTGGTGAAATTTTTATTATGAGTACATGTATATAATAGAAGTATACTCTATAAATTTCGAAATTTTTGGATAAAAGTATAATTTTTGATAAATATCTAAATATTCGGCTGTTTTGGCTATATAAAAAATAGTAAATTATTTTTAAAAATTCTGAGAAAAATATATGTTCAATATGAGACTATATTCTACTAAATTTCAGAAAAGAAAATTTGTTTGTACTAATTTGATATTTTTCATGAAAATAGACTAGTTATGAGTAAATGAATTAAATATGTTATGTAAAGTAAGAAAATTAGAAAATAAGATTTTATGGCTTGAGAATCGTATATGAGGTATATGCAGATTTTTTATGAGGGTTTTGGTTATTGGTGATGAAATCTTATGAGTTTGGAATTTTAGGATGATTAAATGCATTATTTAGTAAAGTGTAAACAATTAAAACAAATTTTTTATAAGTTTAAGAAATGTTATTTCAATATCATTATACCGAAATATTGGTATGGATTTTATTGTGGAATTTCTACGTTTTTTGTGTCGGGTTTACTATTCATGAGTTACTATTCACGAGTTACTATTCATGATAAAATTGGTTTCTTTTTCTAACCAAATTATAGTGAATTTATGAATATTACTCTTGAGATTAAATCTAGATGTTTTGATTATATTGATTTTACTATTATATATAATATTTTTATAACATTAATGATGATATTTCTCTTTGACTTGAGTGTAAAGATGGGTAGATTTTTGGTATGATCATGACTATGGGTTCTCTTTGGCCAGTAGTGCAAAGTTGAATTGTTGACTGGTATGATCATGACTATTGAATTTATAATTGAATATCTTTAGCTTAAGTGCAAATGTGAATTGATCAACATGGTTATAATTATTGTTTATATAAATTCTGAAATGATTATATATTTCTTTGAGATAATAATATATTTGGCCTATAGTGCAAATATGAACTGTTGATGAATATATTTGGCCTGTAGTGCAAATATGAACTGTTGAGAAATATCTTTGGCTTGTAGTGCAAAGATGAATTATTGATGAATATCTTTGGCCCGTAGTACAAAGATGACATGTTGTTGAATATCTTTGGCCAGTAGTGCAAAGATGAACTGTTGACGAATATATTTGGCCATAGTGCAAAAATGAAGTTATTAGTATGATTATGAACAGGAAATGTGATTTGGTGTAACCATGATCTTTGATGTTTCAGGTAAAGATAAGTGATGAAAATTATCTTCGTCTTGGATGAGAAGAGGAATTTAGAACTACAATTATGATTATGAGTTATTCATATGATCGTGGACCAGAATTATTGATTGATGTTACAGTGATAAAACATTGTTGGTGGATTTTTAACATGGAGAAGATAATAAACTTTATAGTCTATTTGACTCTTCTAATTGATTGCTCGTTCCGCTGCAACTATGGTTGAAATTTTTATCATCTACCATATGTTCTAAATCTCTGATTTATTATTGATGAAGGTTATTGATAATTTAATTATCTTTAGTTGTGATATTCTTTACTGAGCTAGTTGTGCTCACCCTTTTGCTTCACAATTCCTTTCAGGTAATAAGAGTGTAGCTGGGTCGAGCGGGGGTAACAGGAGAATAGAACGGTGGTCATCATTTAGTAGTTATATTTGGTGAATCAAATAGGGTGAGGCGAACCCAACGTTGGAAGGGTGTTTTGCCACTATCATACAAGATGTCTAAAGACATACAACCTCGTGTCATCATAAGACAAGGTTGTGCACATCCACTTACTGAGTATATCTACGCGCACTACCTATATGATCTTGGTGTTTGTTTGAAGTATAATTCTCAATTAGAGACAGTGGAGATAATGATATGTCAAGATAATACTCACTATTGGAAAGAATATGATAGTAATCTTCTCATTTTTTGGGGTCTATTGGGTCAACCAAGGATAATTATGTGGCCATATGATATCTATCATAACCTGGAAGCATGGCCTCCCATGTACGAAGGTTTCCTGGAGCACTTCCCAAAGATTCTAGTTTCTAAAACAGTTTTTAACTATACCTTTATGTAGGTATCACTGTGAGGTGTTGTCCACTGATGGGACATTTGTCACATTACGGTTGGGACACGAGTCATAGTTGGTATATATTTGTATCCAAACTCATAGCATATGTGTTGTTGTATTTTGTACGACAATTGTTGTAATAAAGTTGTAGTTATTTTCTGTACCATATATTTGGCGACTCAGAATAGGTTGGATGAAATGGACCTATTTTGGGGTTGTCACATCATTCTTAGCTGCTAAAATTTCGAAGGTGAAGAAGAGGTTCTTGATTAATTAAGTGTTAAATTTTAGGCTAGGTCATAATATAATTGTAAGAGTTTTGAGTAATAATATGTGGTTCAAAATCAGAATATGTGATTTGATTAAATATATGGGTTTGATTTTGTTTCCTTTTGTTAGAGAGAGCATGATCAAGTTAATTAAAGATTAATGAAGAGAAGAGATGATGATGAAAGTGTTTGAAGAAAATATGTTGGTTATAACATTTTTTAATGATATTATATATATATTATTATTGTTATATAGTACTAATAATAATAACAATAATAATAATAATAAATATGTAGAATAAGATCAACCAATGACATCTTGATTCCATGGGACTTCCCCTCCCTCCCTCCCTCCCTCCCTCCTTCCTTTTCGAAGTTAACAAAACTTCATCTTTCTAATCATGTTAATTTTTTTTGTAAGGAAAATAAATTAGCTTAATAAATAAGAGATCTATTGTCTCAAACCCAAAGTCAATCCCCACACGAAAGACTTCACTTATGACATAACCAAAGCGGATCCCTGTCTGTTGGTAGTAAACATAAAGAAAGAGCCCGGTCTCACGACGTGCTTGACTTTTGTTCGCAACAACATAGTTATAAGGAGTATTATCACTATTTTTACAAATATTTTTGATATTTTTACATAGTTTATTTTCACATAAAGGTGAGATCAATTGTATAGAGAGAACAATGTAGAAATATTAAAAATACTCGTGAAAATATTAATTCCTCTAATAAATAAGAAATATTCTGTAAGACCCTAACTTTTTACGAATAAAAATTTAATTTCTCTAAATATTACTCTCTCTGTTCCTAAAAGATTGTTGTTTAAGGTTAATGCACACAGATTAATGAATACAATTAATACCTAGCATAAATACTATACTATCCTTATTAATTGCCTCAACCAATTATTCATTTCTCAATGTTTCTTATTCAATTCAACTAATTATTTCTTATTCAACCAATTACTAATTGATTTATAGCATTGAATTGAATAAGAATAATTGAGAAGAGAAGAAAGCTTTAAATAAGGGTAAAGTATGGAAAAAATATCTAATGTGTATTGATAAACTCAAAACGACAATCTTTTTGGAACAAAAATTAATTCCTAAAACGACAATCTTTTAGTAACGAAGTGAGTATTCTAAATAGTAAGGCGATAATTTAATAAATGTTATAGTTGTGGGTGATATGTGTAAATTTTACAAAGTAAACAAGTTGTCATAAAATATATGATTTGTCAGAAAATATTCTTTTTGTCCGAAAATATTCGTACGACCGCGCAATCATTGGAGATCCCCACAACGAAATAACTGTCGAATGAAGAAAACGACAAAAAATAAGTTTTCTAAAAATTGACGGCAAAACTTTTACCATTAAATTGTTGAAATACACAGTAATAAAAGTACAGTAATACGCGTTATTTCATAATAGTATGTGGTACTGCATAGTAGCACCTGGTATTGCACACTATATCTGATTATTGATTTTTACGTAAGAAGTCACTCAGTATTCAATAATTGCCACAGTAGTTGCTGCATAGTATCTCATATTATTGATATTCAATAATTTTTACATTAGTATCTGCATAATATTTTATATTATTAAATTCATAATTGACATGATACAGTTACTCATATTATTATTAGCATTATTGACAATTCTAAAAAGTTCTGTCGAGAAAATGTGTTAGGTTATTTAAGTGCGCGCCAGTAAGATTTTTTTTATCGGAAAGCCCCTTTTTCTTGGGAACGATCTGGTTGTCAATATTGTGAGTTATAATATTAATGATGAATAATTGTTGAAAGATTAAAAGTGTATTGATTGAAGATAAATGAATTGTGGTAAATATTTATTCAATTTTTGATATAAATAGAGGAGTTTGTCATGAGACGTTTGTTGTAAGTTTGGCTTATTCTATAGGACCCATAAGTCATCATCTAAGTGTTATTTTTGCCAATGGTACTTACCTTTACCAGACGTCAAATCACTTGTCTTTTCACATTAAAGCGTCAAACCACTTGTCTTTTTACATTACAGGCGTCAAACCACTTGATTTTCACATTACTAGGCGTCAAGCCACTTGCCTCTTCACATTGCAAGGCCAAGCTATAATTATTCTATAAATAAAAGCTCGTTTCTTCCTTCAATCCCACCAATTCACTAAAGTTATAGAGAGAGAATAAGAGAGAAATAAGAAAAGTATTCGACAAGCAATTACACACCACTAACACAAAGCTATGTTACTACACTAGTGCAGTATCTAATCTTTTATTAAGGTAAAGAATGTTATTTTCTTCATACTCATAAGTGATGTCATTCTATTCCTTATTAAACTGTGAGAATAACATGTCTACGCGGATTACCGAATGTCTGATGAATAACCATTCATATTCATTCTTTATTAAGTTGTGGAAATGATCTGTCTATGCGGATTACCGCATGACGAGTGAAAATTTATTTGCAGTTTCGTATATTCTTTCATACTCCATATTATGTAAGTGATATTATTTCATTTTATATTCCTAAATCTAAACTAACTATGGTAAGTATTGCTTCTATAATTCCTGAAATGGTTAGAAATTCCTTGAGGTTTGCGCTTCGTCAAATATCATTTCACTGGAATATTAATCGAAACTTTCTTATTAAATTTTAATCTTTTCATGTCGGGGTACTATTTATCCGTGGTACTATTCATGTCGGGGTACTATTCACCCGGGGTACTATTAACACCGAAGTACTATTCACGACGGAATTTAATTTTCTTTTCTTTGTCCAAATTATCTTTGAAATATGAATCTTAAATATCAGTCTTGAATTTTATTTTACAATTGGAGGAGATCATGTTGACAATTTGGACATCCTTGAATCCTGAATAAATTAAATTTTAAATCTCTAATATTTAACCTTGATCTCACTTGATTCATTCTTTATATCATTGTCATCATGCTCATGCTTAAATTTGTGATGGAAAGTTATCTTTGGCCCGTAGTGCATAGATGGAACGTTGATTGGTATGATTATGACCAGGAATTATGTATTGATATAACCATGACCTTTAATGTTACAGACAAAGGTTTATGGTGAAAGTCCTCTTTGGCCCGTAGTGCATAGATGGACAGGGGTTTGGCATAATCATGACCACTAGTGATACAAACAATTATCTTTGGACCGTAGTGCATAGATAATTCGTTGATTCAAAATAATTATTGATTGGTGTTATATGGATAAAATATTGATGATGGACTTTTAAATCATAGAAGATAGTAGACATCATGCTCTACTTGACTCTTCTAATAAATTTTTATTTTTGTTGCAATTGTTGATCTAAAACTTGTTGTCTATTGTATTCTATCAGATTTTTACCTGTTGAAGATTAAGGATATTTTGTTCTATATTATCTTAGTCATAATATTTTTTTATTGGGCTAGTTGAGCTCACCATTTTCTTTCATTGTTCTCTTTATAAAATGAGAATATAACTGAGACTAGTCAAAGAATGGAGTGATGGTCCAAGATGGTTATTATATTAATTCTCACTATTCTATAAAATAGTGTGACAATAATTGTAATGAGAATTTTATTTGAGTTTGGATATTATCTACGAGATAATATTTGTATTAAAACTCATAACTTATATTTTTTTCGTATTTTATACGACAGTTAATAGTTGTATATAAGAAGTAGGACTGAGCAAAAAATGGGTATAACCGAATTATCGAACCGAAATAAATTAACTGAAAGTTTCTGATAATTCAGTTATTTTTAACATTTCGGTTATATCCGAAATTATTTACGGTTTACAGTTAATTTATACGGGTTTCACTTTTGGGTTATTCGATTTAACCGAATAAGCCTTACTAAGTAAATAACTGAATAAGCCTTACTAAGTAACACTTAAAAATAATAATATGACATCTTAAATTTTCATTTCTCACTTTCTCAATCGTCAGCCCACTAGCCCATAACCCCAGACCTAGAGGCCAGATCTCGAAATCAATGCGGTGATGAAGCTATATGGTTTAGGGTCTGATCTGGTTTAATCCCCAGAATTTAATTTGAAGACAACCCCTTTAGGGTTTTTTGAGCTCTGCCCCTTTTCTTTATAGCATCCATCATTCATTTGTAGTAGTGTTTTTTATGGACGAATACTTTCGGGAAAGTATTTGTCGTTGAACAACTCTTGGAACTTCTCCCAAGACATCTTCAGTACGGCAGATTGAGTACGTTTTACCAATTCCCACCAGTAATCTACCTCTCTGCGCAACATAAAGGCGGCAAAGGGAACCTTTTGCTCCTCAGAGCATCCCAATATATCAAATATCTTGGTGATCTGCTTTATCCATGTTTCCACCAAAAGTGGTTTTGGCTCTCCCTTAAACTCTGGTGGTCCCAACTCCTTAAACTGTTTAGCGGTGACCGCCCGAAAGTTTCTAGTGTTTCCACTTGCATTTTGGACAGGAGCCGCTCTCGCCTGCTGTTGCATTAATTGCATAAAGCCACTGAACATTTGATCATTCATCATTTGGTCAGTGTTGTTGTTTGCATGAGGATTATCGCCTTCCTGATGCACATTATCCTGATTATTGATATGTGGTGAATCAACGGTCGCCTGTGCTCCATTGCTATTCTCAATATTCTCGGATGTCATTTTCAGATACTGCCACAAAACAAAGGTTAATTGACATGTAACATATTATCCCTAAATTCTGACCGACCAATTAAATACCACATAAACTTAGGTAGGTCATACTAGTGAAGGAATTCCTCGTCTCTCCCCTCCTAGTACTATTCTCACATCTTAGCCAGGGATCATATCCCTAAGCTTTGATACTAACTGTGACGCCCCCAAAATTAGGTATACATCACCCATCTTGAGTCGCCAGATACATCGTACAGAATTCAAATACAACTTAATAATACAATTGTCGTGTACAATACGACAAAACATAAACTGTGAGTTTGAATACAAATATTGTCTACTAGAGAGTATACAAACTCAAAATGAGTCCTCATTATAATTATTGTCACACTATTTAACAGAATAGTGATGACTACTAATACTATCATCTGGTTCATCACTCCGTTACCCGACTCGTCCCAGCTATATTCTCATTTCCTGAAGAGAACAGTGAAAGAAAGGGTGAGCTCAACTAGCCCAGTAAGAAATATTATAACTAAGATAATGCAGAATAAATTATCATTAGCCTTCAACAATGTTAAACTGATAAAATATAATAAACATCAAGTTTAACTGCAGCGGAACAAGCAATCCATTAGAAGAGTAAAGTAGAGAATAAAATCTACTATCTTCTATGATTTAAAAGGTTTTTCATGACTTTTATCGCTTAGACTCAGCTTAATAAATAATCCACATCATCGAATCACCCCTGCACTATAGCCAAGGATATTCTTTAGTATCACGACCACAAATTATCCATGCACTACAGCCAAGGACATTTGTGTATTTATTAATGGTCATGATCATGCCAACAACTGTCCATCAATGCACTACGGGCCAATGATAACTTTTACCACATCATTTGTAATATTACGGTCATGATTGCACCGAATAATCCCTGGTCATAATCATACCAAGTTCATCTATGCACTACAGGCCACAGATGACTTTCAATAAAATATAAACATGAGGATGATGACAATGATATAAGAATTCAATAAAACAAGTTCAAGAATTAATTTATCCAGGAACCAATAACGTCCAAACTGTCAACATGATACTACTTTGTAGAGTAAAATTTAAGAATGCTCAGAAGAATATTTCCATGAAAAGATACTGGATGAAGCGCAAATATCAAGGATATTCCACTAATTTCATGGAGTATAAAAGTCAAAGTTTTAACCAACTGAGTATAATAAAGAATGGAATAACAAAAGAAATCACCATGCATGCGATAGACTGCAGAGGCAGGTTATTATAACAGAATAATAAATAACGGAACCAGGTCCGGCGTAAAACGCACAGACAAGATATTCCAACAGAATAATAAAGAATGGAACCAGGTCCGGCGTAAAACGCACAGACTGGATATTCCAACAGAATAATAATGACTAGAATAAGGTCATGCGTAAAGCACAGAAAAGATGTTCCAACAGAATAATAAAGACTTGAACCAGGTCATGCATAAAACACAAACAGAATGTTCCAACAGAATAATAAAGAATAGAATAACAGAAGAATTTCACCAAGTATAGGGTAGTCCACGTATACAGGTTATTTCAACAGAATAATAAATAATGGAATAACATAAGTTCTCTTCATGAATACAAAAGAAGTAACACCCCTTACATTAGTAGTGTGACACCCCCAAATCCGGTACTTCTATTTCCACAGGATTTGGTGTTCACTGTACAAACATCATCTATCTATCTACCCATAAATAAAATACAACCATACAATATATAGAATAAATAATAACTCTCTCCCCTTATGGGGTTACATCAACTGCATAACTAAATAAATCCCAGGTTAATCTAACCTTAAAATATCTGTGCGAAAACATAAAAATTAAGTCTTAAGTAACATCAATTCTAAATGTCATTACACAACCACATAAACAAATAGTCTTCATTACTTGCTAATCTTGCCCTTGCCTTTACTAGTGGAAGGCTCGTATGTTCTCTCGTTCTTAACTGCAATGTTATTATTACGCAAGGGTGAGCACGATTGCCCACAAGTATAACAATATAATAAATGAATAATAATAACATGCGAATGAATTAATAACTTTGAATATAAAAGCTCAACTTTTGAATCAAGAATGAATAACAAGAATCAAAAGAAATTCTGAGGGTCACAAGACCTTGAACTATGTCCTAGGTTGTCAAGTGTTTATTCTTGAAACCTTTAACAGTCATAAGACTATGGACTCTTCTTCTCGTACTTAGGGGGATCAGCCCTTAGTACCATACTGTGCACAATATCTTAACGCTAAAGCGTAAATAATCCCCTATTAAAGGGTTGTTCATCTCAGTTTGACATCGGAGTCCGCACCAAAGGAAGTTTGGATTGGGTAAGCTCAATAAAAGTTCTAGAATTTATAACGCTTATCAACTATGGACTAGTTGAATCAATAAGGGTTCACTAGTCTTACAAGGTTCAACAATAATTGATATTCAATTTGAATAATAAAATTCAAGATGTATACAATCGAATAAGTATTGTATAATAAGAATTATGCTTTTAAAGAATGATAAGATCTAATATGAAATCTTGACTTGAACAATAATAAACAAGATAGAATAATGAACTTGCTTTATGTAAAGAATTAAGGTTTAGGAACTTGCCTCGTGTGTAGGCTAAACGATTACTACTTCCGTTCACCACAAATCCTACACACATACCATATATATTCACGAAATTCATTAGTTACATTTTCTCTTAATTATTTAATATAAACTCTACTTTATTTAACAAATCATTACCCTTCTAATTTAATTACTTAATTAAATTAGAATATTTTCATTCTCTTACAATTATTACACTCGAATAAATTATTTTATAATAATTTCCAAAGAATATTTATTTTACTCCATCAATATCTCAATTAAAATATTTATTTTATTTTATAAATATTTTAATAATAATTTTCATCGAATATTTATTTTATTCCATCAATATCTCAATTATAATATTTATTTTATTTTATAAATATTTTAATAATAATTTTATCAAATATTTATTTTACTCCATCAATATCTCAATTAAAATATTTATTTTATTTTATAAATATTTTAATAATAATTTTCATCGAATATTTATTTTATTCCATCAATATCTCAATTATAATATTTATTTTATTTTATAAATATTTTAATAATAATTTTATCGAATATTTATTTTACTCCATCAATATCTCAATTAAAATATTTATTTTATTTTATAAATATTTTAATAATAATTTTCATCGAATATTTATTTTATTCCATCAATATCTCAATTATAATATTTATTTTATTTTATAAATATTTTAATAATAATTTTATCGAATATTTATTTTACTCCATCAATATCTCAATTAAAATATTTAATTTATTTGATAAATATTTTAATTAATTATTATTATTTAATTAATTATTATTATATTATTTATTTATTTATTTATTTATTTTTCGTCGGGGCGGGAAAATTTGTTTGGTAACACCCGCCGGGGGCGGGGTTACCCAGACTTAGTTTCTGCAATTTCTGCAGTTCTGCAGCTCGCGAACATAACAAGACCAAAAATGAATCACACGTAAAATTATACATGAATATGGCCATAACTTTCAATTAGTTATTTTTACACGAAATTAGACTTACCCAATCATTGTAATACATATATAATCATTACTTAACCTATCTAGCATGATTTTTAACAAGTTACAACACATAATTTGCAAAAATCAACACATTTACTTCCATTGTTCTTGATGTTCTTGAAAATAAAACATGAAAATTGTCAATACGGATTCGTTATAATACCGAATCCGTTTATTTAAATTTTGGTCTCTTCGTATCAACATGCATAACATCATACGAGTGTAAATTTGACGAAAACATTTATGTTTGACATACTAAAGTCACGTATAAGGCCATAAGGCCAAAACCCATACTCTGTAATTTTGTAGAAATCATATACGACATATTTTCATGAATTTGATGATATGGTTTACATAATATATATAATTAAACACGATTTGATATGTCATAGCACATATACAACCCATAATCATTACTCCTAACCCAATTACAGAGGTTAAACCAAAACTTTAAAAGCCATTTTTATGAAAACTAAAAGACGTGAAGTAGAAATTGGGAAGGAGGAGATTACCCTGAGTATAATTTAGAAGAGGTGATCAATGATGATCCTTTCACAACAACCTGTTGATTACACACTTACAAATTTCTCTCAAGCTTCTCAATTTTCTCTCTGGCTTGTTTTCTAGACTTAAGCAATAATGAAGAATGAAAAGAAGAATACATATTATAAGAATTCAACAGACGCGCATAATGGTCAGTTACTCCAGTAGTGGGTAACTGCATCCAACTCCCCATAGGGCCTTGTTTGGCTAGATTAATAGATTTCAAAAATTATTTAATTTAATAAAGCTTTATCATATAGTTTAATTCATGTCACACCCACTTGCACAATAATTCATATATCTTATTTAATATAAATAAAATATAATAACTTCTCGTAAATTCACATAGTCGTATATTTAATTTTCTCATTAATTAATAATGTCAAATTATTAATTCTCTAATTAATAATTAAATTAATTAAAATACTAATATGCTTATTAAATATTTCTTTTAATACAATAAGCTCACATAATCACATACTTTGATAATAAAACTCTCTACATTAATTTAATAAATGTAACACATATAATTAAATTAATCTACCACAATTGCGTCAATTAATTATTTAATCTAATAATTAATTCATCGAAAAATATTTATTCAATCCAATAAATATTAAAATATTATTACAAAATGATGGTTGTCACATCTTTTCCCTCTTAAAAGGATTCTGTCCCCAGAATCACAACTCAAAAATTTGTCCCGTTACAAGTAGGAGATTGAATACTGCAGTAGTGTAGTAACATAATACTCTTCTTCTCTCTCTCTTATTCTCTCTATACTTTCTCTGTCTATAGCTTGAATGAATTATTGAAAAATAATGAAGAACTAGGCCTCTATTTATAGAAGATTTCTAGCTTAGCACTTGCAATGTGAAAAGGCAAGTGGCTTCACGACTGGTAATGTGAAAAGAAAAGTGGTTTGACGCCTGTAATGTGAAACACCAAGTGGTATGACGCCTGTAATGTGAAACGACAATTGGTTCGACGCCTGTAATATGAAACGGCAAGTGGTTTGACGTCTGGTAAAGGTAATTACTATTGATGAAGGTAATTACTATTGACGAAGGTAATTACTATTGACGATGAGACTCTTAGATGATGACATATGGCCCCCCCATAAAATAACCAAACTTACCACAAACGTCTCATAATAGACTCTTTATATACATCAAGGATTGAATAAATATTACCACAAATTATTTTATTTTTAATCAACACATATTTAATCTTTCAAAAATTATTAATCATTTATAACTTGTCGTCTCAATTATTGATTTAATAATATAACATATTATACAGATGATACTGTGACAATAATTGAATCAATAATATAAGAGATATGATACAGCAATTACTGTAGCAATAATTGAGTATAGTTGAGTGACTTCTCACGTAAGCATCAATAATCAATACTATGTGCTACTTTGCAACCACACGTATTACTGTACTTTTACTATCGGGTAGTTCAACAGTTTTAACGGTAACACCTCCACCGTTATTTTTATAGAAAGATAATTTTGTCGTTTTCTAACTATGACAATACTTTCGTTGTGGGGTCCACCAATGATTGTGCCGTCGTACGAATATTTCCCAACAAAAAGAATATTCCCCGACCAAATGAATATTTTATAACAACTTGCTTACTTTACAAAATTTATAAATATTACCCACAACTATAACATTATATCAAATTTACTCCATAATATTCAAAAATAATATTTATAGAAAATTCATCTTTATTTATAAAAGTTGGGGTCTTACACCTATAATTTGAAAGGGTATTTTACAGTTTCTGTTTTCTTTTCATTTTTGCCAATTCTTGATTGAACCATTTTGGGAAAAAAAATTAAGGCTTTTGATGATAGTTTTAATTATCTTAGCGGATTTTAGTGAGATTACTTTATACAATTAGGGATGATTGTTACACATACTGAAGCCCTTGATTATAGCTCATTAACTTTTTACTTTTATCAGTTGTATAATTATATAATTTGTTTTAAGTTTTTATGTTACTTGATGTTGTGATGAGGTTAGGCACCAATTGGTGTTTTACGGTAGTGAACAAGGTTGAATAAGTCTTGATGTGATCCCATCAATATAACAACTTCTCCTTCCACTGAACATTTGATTTAATTAATTTATTGCTTGTGTTTTTGTTGCTTAAGTTTTTTTACAGATGGTTATTGACTTTTTGATTTAAGGAGTGAAAAAATGAAAGAACAAAATAGTCTTTTGAATCCATTACCAATTCTGGTGGTCTGGTGGAGAATTTTTTGTTCCTCTAGGCATAATGGCTTGGCGTCCATAGTTTGAGTGGTTATCCTGATAAGTGGTTGTTAAGTGAATGCTGAGTGTTGTCTGCTGTAGATTGTAATTTAATATCACTGTACTGCTACTGTGACGCCCCCAAAATTAGGTATACATCACCCATCTTGGGTCGCCAGATACATGGTACAAAATTCAAATACAACTTACTAATACAATTGTCGTGTACAATACGACAAAACATAAACTGTGAGTTTGAATACAATTATTGTCTACTAGAGATTATGCAAACTCAAAAGGAGTCCTCATTACAATTATTATCACACTATTTCACAAAATAGTGAGGACTACTAATGCTATCATCTGGACCATCACTCCGTTCCCCGACTCGTCCCAGCTATATTCTCATTTCCTGAAGAGAACAGTGAAAGAAAGGGTGAGCTCAACTAGCCCAGTAATAAATATTATGACTAAGATAATGCAAAATAAATTATCATTAGCCTCCAACAATGTTAAACTGATAAAATACAATAGACATCAAGTTTAACTGCAGCGGAACAAGCAATCCATTAAAAGAGTCAAGTAGAGAATAAAATCTACTATCTTTTATGATTTAAAAAGTTTTTCATCACTTTTATCGCTGAGACTCAGCTCAATAAATAATCCACATCGTTAAATCATCCTTGCACTACAGGCCAATGATATTCTTTAGTATCACGACCACGAATTATCCATGCACTACGGGCCAAAGATAATCGTGTTTTCATCAACAGTCCTGATCATGCCATAAACAATTCATCTTTGCTCCCTTGGCCGAAGAGAATCCATAGTCATAATCATACCAAAAACTGTCTATCAATGAACTACGGACCAATGAGGACTTTTAATTTTCACATTATTTGTAACATTACGGTCATGATTATACCGAATAATCCCTAGTCATAATCATACCAAGTCCATCTATGCACTACAGGCCACAGATGACTTTCAGCATAACATAAACATGAGGATGATGACAATGATATAAGAATTCGATTAAACAAGTTCAAGAATTAATTTATACAGGAACTAATAACGTCTAAATTGTCAACACGATACTGCTTTGTAGAGTAAAATTCAAGAATGCTCAGAAGAATATTTTCATGAAAAGATACTGGATGAAGCACAAATATCAAGGATATTCTACTAATTTCATGGAGTATAGAAGTTAAAACTTTAACCAACTGAGTATAATAAAGAATGGAATAACAAAAGAAATCACCATGCATGTGGTACTTCGCATAGACAGGTTATTCCAACAGAATACTAATAAGGACGAAATCAGGTCCGGCGTAAAACGCACAGACAGGATATTCCAACAGAATAATAATAAAGACGGAACCAGATCCGGCGTAAAACGCACAGACAGGATATTCCAACAGAATAATAAAGACGGAATCAGGTCCGGCGTAAAACGCACAAACAGGATATACCAACAGAATAATAATAAATACGAAACCAGGTCCGACATAAAATGCACAGACATGATATTCCAATAGAATAATAAAGACGAAATCAGGTCCGGCGTAAAACGCACAGAAATGATATTCCAACAGAATATTAAAACAGAATAATAGAAGAATGTCACCAAGTATAGGGTAGACCGCGTATACAGGTTATTCCAATAGAATAGTAAGCAATGGAATAAAAACAGTTCTCTTCATGAATAAGAAAGAATAACACCCTTTGTAACGACCCCAAAATAGGTCCATTCAATCCAACCCATTTTGAGTCGCCAAATACATGGTACAGAAAATAACTACAACTTTATTACAACAATTGTCGTGCAAAATACAACAACACATATGCTGTGAATTTGGATACAAATATATACCAATTGTAGCATGTCACAATGACACCTTACATAAAGGTATAGTAAAAAACTGTTTTAGAAATTAGAATATTTGGGAAGTGCTCAAGGAAATCTTCGTACATGGGAGGCCATGCTTTTAGGTTATGGTAGATATCATATGGCCACAGAATTATCCTTGGTTGACCCAATAGACCCCAAAGAAAAATGAGAAGATTACTATCATATTCTTCCCAATGATGAGTCTTCTCTTGACATATCATTATCTCTACTGTCTCTAATTGGGAATTAAACTCCAAACAAACACCAAGATTATATAGGTAGTGCTTGTAAATATACTCAGCAAGTGGATGAGCACAACCCTGTCTTATGATGACACGAGGTTGTATGTCATTAGACATCTTGTATGATAGTGGCAAAATACCCTTCCAAGTTAAATTCACCTCACCCTTAACATCTATAGACCACCGTTCTATTCCCTTCTTATCCACCGCTCGACCCAGCTACACTTTTATTACCTGAAAGGAATTGTAAAGAAAAAGGGTGAGCACAACTATCTCAGTAAAGAATATCATGACTAAAGATAAATAAATTATCAATAGCTTTCAACTGTAATAAATCAGAGATTTAGAACATATGGTAGATGATAAAACTTTTCAACCATAGTTGCAGCGGAACGAGCAATCCATTAGAAGAGTCAAATAGAATATAAAGTCTATTATCTTCTCCATGTTAAAAAGTCCACCAACAATGTTTTATCCCTGTAACATCAATCAACAATTCCTGTCCACAATCACATGTATAACTCATAATCGTAATTGTGGTTCTAAATTCCTCTTCGTATCCAAGACGAAGATAATTTTCATCACCTGTCTTTACCTGAAATATCAAAGATCATGGTTATACCAAATCACAGTTCTTGTTCATAATCATACTAATAAATTCATCTTTTCACTACGGGCCAAAGATATTCATCAACAGACCATCTTTGCATTACATGCCAAAGATATTCATCAATCATTCATCTTTGCACTACGAGCCAAAGATTTTCATCAATAAGTCATCTTTGTACTATGGGCCAAAGATATTCATATCTCAAAGAAATATATAATCATTTCAGAAATTATATAAACAATAATTTTAACCATGTTGATCAATTCACCTTTGCACTTAAGTTAAAGATATTCAATTATAAATTCAATGGTCATGATTATATCAGTCACAATTCAACTTTTCACTACTGGCCAAAGAGAACCCTATTCATGATCATACCAATAATCTACCCATCTTTACACTCCAGTGAAAGAGAATTTCAACATCAGGGTTATAAAAATGTTATATATGATAATAAAATCAATATAATCAATACATAGTTTTATTCCCCAGAGTAATATTCATAATTCAACTATAATTTGGTTAGAAAAAGAAACTAATTTTGTAGTGAATAGTACCCGTGAATAGTAACTTGTGAATAGTAACTCATGAATAGTAACCCGTCATGAATAGTAACTCATGAATAGTAACCTCAACATAAAAAAGTTCCAAATTTGAGAAAAAGTTCAAACCAATATTTCGGCATAATGATATTGAAGAAATAATATCATTTATGAAGAAAATAATCTCCCTTACAATCACTTAAAATCCCTTACTATCCCTCACAATCTCTTACCTCAAAAGAGCAGTACTTCTGACTGGAATAACGCTGAACGAAGTTGCACCGTATAGCAACACTCAAGATATCAAAATACTCACAAGAATACACTCGATAATATAGAGAGAGAAATAGATAGAAAACTTCAGTTTCTGGTGTGTTTTTCAATTCTAACCTAAACACCTTATTTATAGGAAAATGTTTAGAACACCAAAGTAGAAAATTTAATAAATTAATAATATATATTTATTAAATTCTCACGCACACCTAATCTGATTCAAATCAGCCACCACACCTCACCTAAATAAAAAAAACGTTTTTCATAATTAAAATATTTTTAACTTCCAAAAATCAATTATTTCGGAACTTCAGAACTTCAATAATTCATAATAAATAGCTATTTTATCAAAAAATTCGAATCTCGCGAATTTTTATAGGAAATTCAATTCTCTACAACTTTGCAGAAGAAAGTTTTTTAAAATTTCAAACAGAAATTGACCGAAATCCACATACGGACGATTTTACAAGCTATAATCAAATTTCAATCAAGAAATGGGGTCCACCGACACATAAAACATGTTTTAAATATTTTTGGAAACAAAAATACTCCTCCTCCACATATACTCATATATCCCACATTCATTGTAAAAATATCACCATTATTATATTATTAAAATATAATAATATATTAAATGAATTATTTTATCAGAAAAGATAAAATATTAATTTTTAGCAATTGTCACATTAAAAATTTTCTCCATCTATATCCACATAAAATCAATATTTTTCTCATCATATAAATCAATAATTTAACTATTCACAAATAATATTACAGAATCACAATATTGACAATCAGGCAGTTCCTAGGAAAGAGGGGTTTTCCAATAAGAATTTTTCCTTACTGGGGCGCAATTAGGTGACCAAACCTCTCCTTAAACAGAACTTTCTAGACATTGCCAATAATGTTATCTAATAATATTATTCAGATAATATGAATTATTGCTCCAATAATGGAAAATACTGTGTAGTGACAATTATTAAAACAACAGTAATATAAAATATCAACGTAACAATTATTGAATCAATAAAATATTGAACAGTAATTACTATAACAATTATTGAGTAGTGTCTTCTTACGTAAAAATCAATAATTGATGAAATACCGTGTGCTACTATGCAACAACGCGTATTAGTGTGTTTTAACCACCGTGTATTCCAACAGTATTAACGGTAACGATTACGTCGTTATTTATAAAAACTCAAATTTTTCGTTTTCTTCATTCGACAGTTAACCGTTATGGGGCCCACAAATGGTTGCGTCGTCGTACGAATATTCCCCAACAGAAAGAATATTCCACGACCAAACGAATATTTCCCGACAGAAAGAATATTTTATAACCACTTGCATATTTTGAAGAAAAAAAAATCATATATCACCCTTAACTTTAACTTTTATCAATTTAACCATTTACTGAATTATAATTATAAGAAAAATTGAATACTTTTATTTCATAAAATTCGGGGTCTTGCACCCTTTACCGTAAAAGAACTGAATATAAGAGTAGTTAAGTAGCAGAAATCTTTTCTTCTTTCTCTCTATAATTTTCTCTCTCTAGAGTTTTAGTGAATTCGTAAGAAAACAATGAAGGAATGAGCTTCTATTTATAGAAAATGGACTGTATAGTAACTAACTCATGAACGGTCCAGATTGATTTACTTTAATCTGACGGTCCATATTTAAAGAAAATTCTTTTAAATAAAATATAGTATATTCTATTTATATAAAAAGATTTTTACTATGCAAACACTATGCGGGCACTATGTAAACACTATGCATAATAAATATAATATATTCTATTTATAGAATAACTTTAATAAAGTATTCTGTTTTATATAAAAAGATTTTATTATGCAAAATACTATGCATAATAAAATATAATATATTTTATTTATAGAATAACTTTAATAAAGTATTCTGTTTTATATAAAAAGATGTTTCTATTTTATTACGTGAATAAAACAAAACTTTTAAATCAACAATAATTGAATCAAATAATGTGAGATACTATGCAGCAACTATTATAACAATAATTAAACAAAACTTAGTGACTTCTCACATAAATATCAATAATCAATACCGTGTGCTACTATGCAACAATGCGTATTACTGTACTTTTACTACCGAGTAATTCAACAGTATCAACGGTAAAACTTCCGCCGTTATTTTCAATAAAATATTTTTGTCGTTATCTCAATCCAACAATAATTCCGTTGCGGGGTCCACCAATGATTGTGCCGTCATACGAATATTTCCTGTTTAAAACGAATATTCCCCGACCAATCGAATATAATATGATAACTTGCATACTTTACAAATTTATAAATACTACTCACAACTATAACATTATCTCAAATTCACACCATAATATAAAAAAAATTATTTCGAGAAAATTAATTCTTTATTCATAAAATCTGGGGGTTCACAGCTATTATTCGATTATTGACCAAATAATCAAACAATTAATTCAGTTATTCGGTTATCATGTATTTCAGTTAGTTGTTCGGATATTCAAAACAGTGCAATTTCGGTTTTCGATTATAACCGAAATGTTTATTCAGTTCGGATAATAACCGAATGCTCACTCCTAATAAGAAGTTTATATTTGAATTATATATCACGTATTTGATGACTCAAAATTGTGTAGTCATCACATATTTAGCCTTTGAAACATTAGTATAGACTCCATTTTCACCACTCGATGGGGTCATACAAGTTTTGTAGAATTGTAATTTATTTTTTATAAAGTAATTAGATAAACCGCTCATTTTAAACGTTCTGAAATTAGAATGTCGATGAATGAAGATGAGATATTAATAACCATATATATGTATTTCTCTATCTGTACGTCACTGTAATTTGCAAAATGATTCTTCAATTTTCCCATTTGAATGAAAACCAAAAACTGACGTAGAGAAGCTTAATTAGATGGAACAAACATATCAAGGGCATCTCTTTCCCTTTTCTCTCTATTAGACTTTAAAAAACAATTCAATTTTCATACATATGTAGGGGTGTAAGTCGAGCCAAGTAGTTCGGTACTTGTACTTGAATAAATCAATGAATTGAATATCAATTTTTATTACATTATTTATAATTTCAATACATAAATAAAAGTAAAAAATTTTATATATAAATATTAGTTAAGTAACCAATTTTGTATGTAGTGGTTCAGTTTTAAGTGAAATGATTCATATTCAAAACTCGATTTGAAGGCTCATGAGTAACTCACTTTGTAAACGAGTCGAGTACTTACGAGCCGAGTAGGTCCAAGTAATGATCCGAGTCGAATCTGGCGTAAAAATATAAATCCCTTATCGAATCAGAGTCGAATTCGAGCTCAATTTTTTCGAGTCGAGCCAAATCAAAGCATGAAGGTGTTCGCTGAAATTTGACTCGTTTACACCCCTATACATATGGCTGGCATAATTTAAATGTATTCGTTGAGTTTTCAGAACATCAGTTTGACAAGACCTTCTACTACTCTCATTCATTAAAATTCGAGAAAATAATAAATATAGGAAGTTAATATTTCTGAATGTTAAAATGATATATGAAAATATTAATTTTTTATGTGAAAATGTGTTGATCAAAACAATATAAGCATTTTGGCATATAAAAAGATCCGAATTTTACTCCCGTCCGGGAGTCCGGACCTGATCCTGACCCTGTATATATATATATATATATATATATATGTATGTATGTATTCATTCATAGCAAACGTTTGCTATGGGCACTCTTCAGCAACCAAGTTGATTACTGTTGATCTGGATAATGGAAGGCTGAGATTGGTCAAATATTCTCCCTGTCGCTACAGCTTGTAGCGGTAGTCCCTTTTTCTTTTTGTCCGTTAGCTTATTACATTACTGCCCCTAATTTATAATACATGTCTGCCGCTACAGGCTGTAGCGGCAGTGTAGCTCTCACCCCCATATGGCTATGTAAAGATGAGTTTACATTTATGTATACATAATAAATAAAAGATAATGATAAGATAAGTCTGAATAAAAGATAAATTTATTTTTATAAATACATAATGTAAAAATAAGATAAGTTTGAATAAAAGATAAGTTTCAAACTTATCTTATTTTTACATTATGTATTAATAAAAATAAATTTATCTTTTATTCAAACTTATCTTATTTTTACATTATGGATGAATACCCATATATATATATATATATATTCAACACGGATCAGGTCCGGGAGTCCGGACCTGATCCAAAATCCGGACCCTATTTTTTTTTTTGGTAGAACAACTAAAAAAAAAATTATGGAACTAAAATTTTTCTATATATATATATATATATATATATAATAAGGATCAAGTGCATACCCCTTATCTTACCCACCCGTGCTCACCCCCCTTTAGCGACGGACCCGACGACGATTTCGGTCATACAATCGTCGTCTATACTTTTAGCGACGGACAACATATAGTGTCGCTAAAAGTATAGACGACGGTTGTATGATCGAATCGGTCCGTCGCTAAAAGGGGGTGAGCACGGGTGAATAAGATAAATGATATGCACTTGATCCGGACCGTGTGTGTGTGTATATATATATATATATATATATATATATATATATATATATGTGATAAAACATAAGAATGCAACCGAGGTGGTTGGCAGGTTAGTCTTGTGCTAGGTGGATCGTGGACTTAAGTGGTTTGAGAGGCCTTTTGATGTGTGGGCTTAAGTCAACCATGACAGGCCACATCTTCTTTTGTTATCATGAATCGGGCATGCAGCTCCGGCTACTTTATGCAAGATGAACTTATTTAGACACAATTAAGCAAACGATTTAATGATCTAAAAAACCCTTAAACTTTATAAATTAAATTCATTAAAAATAGCTTAAATGTACTTATTTAGTTGATATCATTATATTATTTTTAGTACAAAACTTATTAAGTTACCTGTTCTTACCCTCTTAATATGCTAAAAAATAATAATTTAAGATTCCAATATTTAATTTATCCAAAATTAAATTGTTAGTTACAAGTCATGCGTCATGCCACATTAGAATTGGTTACACATCATATGTCTTGTAAGATGTCGCATCAACTTAGATAAGCATGGTTTATTTTAATGGAGTTTGTAGGTTAAACTACAAATATGTAAGAGTATTTTTGAGTCATCAAGTCTTAGGTAAACAGTGGAGTAGTTCTCCATTCATTCCACAACAGAAACTTACAAAATTGAAGGATACGTTATTGTTTTAATTTTCACGTGTTGGGGCATATTCGATGGATATGATCTGCATGGAGGAAATTTCTGCACATGAAACTGTTTGATCAATTAGACAACTTTAATAATTCAACATTCTTAATTATATTTAATTTATAACTCTTAAGTTAATGAAAGTGTCATGATAGAATCTGACTTTCTTCTTTTAGAAAGATTCGGTTCAATCTCATTAAGGAATTTGACCGAATGAGAAATTCTATTTCTATAATACAACGTTGTACTTTGGTTCTAAGGTACACATAATTCATTATTAGTTGCAGCACTAAAATACCTCCATTGTTAAACATTGTTTAGCATTTACTTATTATCACAACAGAGTTATCCCCGACGGCCCAAGCCGTCAAGCTTTACGTGGGACTTTGTTTCTGTGCTGGATTGGATGCGCTTTTGGTGATTGAGGCGCGTGGAAAAATCTTTCCCGGTAGCCCAAACCGTCAAGCTTCACGTCTGACTTCGTTTTGGAGCAAATTTAGACGTGTTTTTGGTGATTGAGACGCGTGAAAAAATCTTAGCATTAACATCACGTATGCCCCAAAATTTGTTGAGTTTTCATTTTAATAATGATGAATGATGATGTAATAATTAATAAAATTATTATAATAAACTTAAGAATATAGCGTCATCTTATATTATTATTAAAAAAGAAGATTTTTTTTGTTATTTCACAAATATGATATTATTATTTTTGAATAGAGGGAGTCTTAGTGTAAGACCCCAACTTTTATGAATAAAGATTTAATTTTTTCTAAATATTTTTTTGAATAGTAAGGTGTTGACTTGATATAATGCTATAGTTATAGGTGATATGTGCAAATTTTCCAAAGTAAGCAAGTTGCCATAAAATATTCGTTTGATCGGGGAATATTCGTACGACGACGCAATCATTGGTGGACCCCACAACGGAATAACTGTCGGATATAGAAAGCGACAAAAATAATATTTTCATGAAATAACGGTAAGACTTTTACCATTAAACTGTTGAAATACCCGGTGATGAAAGTACAATAATACACATTGTTCCACAGTGGTACGCGGTATTGCATAGTATCACACGGTATTGCACAGTATCTCTAATTATTGATGCTTACGTAAGAAGTCACTCAGTTTCATTCAATAATTGTCACAATAGTTTTTGCATAGTATATCATATTATTGATTCAATTATTGTCACAGTATCATCTGCACAACATTTTATATTATTAAATCAATAATTGAGACGACACAGACAATTTCAGTCAAATAGAAATTGATCGAAATCCACATACGGACGATTTTACATGCTATAATCAAATTTCAGTCAAGAAATGGGGTCCACCGACACACAAAACATGTGTTAATCATTTAATGCAAAAAAATACTCTTCCTCCTCATATACTCATATATCCCACATTCATTGTAAAAATATCATCATTATTATATTATAATAATATAATAAAATATTATTTTATCAGAAAAGATAAAATATCAATTTTCAACAATTGTCGCCTTAAAAATTTTCTCCATCTATATCCACATAAAATGAATATTTTTCTTATCATATAAATTAATAATTAATTATTAACAAATAATATTATAAAATCACAATAATGACAACCAGGCCGTTCCTAGGAAAGAGGGGGTTTTCAATAAGAATTTCTCCTTACTGGCATGCAATTAGGTGACAAACCTCTCTTTAGACAGAACTTTCTAGACATTGCCAATAATGCTATCTAATAATATTATTCAAATAATATGAATTATTGATTTGATAATGGAAAATACTGTGCAGTGACAATTATTAAAACAATAATAATATGAAATATCTACGCAGCAATTATTGAATCAAAAATAAAATATTGAACAGTAATTACTATAACAATTATTGAGTAGTGCCTTCTTACTTAAGAATAAATAATTAGTGCAATACCGTGTGCTACTGTGCAACAACGCGTATTACTGTATTTTAACCACCGGGTATTCCAACAGTGTTAACGGTAACAACTACGCCGTTATTTATAAAACTCCCCTTTTGTCGTTTTCTTCATCCGACAGTTATTTTGTTATGGGGTCCACAAATGGCTGCGCCGTCGTACGAATATTCCCCGACAGAAAGAATATTTCACGACCAAACGAATATTCCCCGATAGAAATGAGTATTTTATAACCACTTGCATATTTTGAAAAAAAAGATTCATATATCACCCTTAACTTTAACTTTTATCAATTTAACCATTTACTGAATAGTAATTATAAGAAAAATCGAATACTTTTATTTCATAAAAATCGAGGTCTTACAAATATGATGCTTAGTTAAGAAATGAAAATCACATCAGAATCAGAGAATTTTTCTTCTATAATATTGTGTGTATTTGTTTCTAGTATAAGAATATTTTGAGTATAGATAATATATAGTGAAATTTTTTTCTCAAGAATATATCCGTTATACCAGTCAGATTTAGTCACCTACTAGATAAAAAATGTTATTTTTCTTCATACCCATAAGGGTTGTCATTCTATCTGTCTACGCAGAATATCGTATGCCTGATGAATAACCCACGTATTCATTATTTATTAAATTGTGAAAAAATCTTAGCGTTAAGATCACGTATGCCCCTAAATTTGTTGAGTGTTTAGTTTAATAATGATGAACGATGATGTAATAATTAATAAAATTGTTATAATAAATTTAAGAATATAGTGTCATCTTATATTATTATTAAAAAAAATGAGACACTTTTGTTATTTGACAAATATGATTTTTTTTGTTGTTGTGGGAATAGAGGGGGTCCTATTTTGTTGGACAAAGGAAGTATACTACATATAATAAGCTACTCTATATATTAAACTCCATTCGTTTTAAAATATATGATCAATTATAATCTTTTGAATTTAATTTAAGATATTTTTAAATTCAAAATGATATAAATCCATTTGATTTTAGACAACACAAGTATAAAAATTACAAGCAATCTAAAAAGTACTATCAATTACAAATTTAATTATTTTCAAAAGTTAAACAAATCAAATATATTTTAAATTTAAAAACATCTTATATTAATTTTATGTGTATTACGATAAATTTGTATCGAATTATAATTGTAAAATTTATCAATAAAAAATATTAGATAAAATTATAATAGGGTCCCATTTATTATATAGCTTTTCAAAAAAATAGTCATTAATACTTATTCAATTATTTATTCAATTAACTGACGATCATAAACATTCACAATATATATTATTTTGTTAAATTAATTTTAAACCAATGGGGCAAACCTAAACTCATCAAAACTTGTACGCCTCAAAGCGTAACTAAATCAAGTACGCTACCAAGGCCTCCAATTAATAAAGATAACTAAATCGCACTTGTGAACTTGCAGTGATATATACCTTGCATGAACTTACAAGCTACGCCTTCCTCCTTTCAACGTCGCGCCTTTGTTACTCTTTGACTTGTACTACTACCCTTGCTTTACTTTACTATATTTATACCAGTTCCTACCGACAAGTAAAGCACAACTAGCACTAACATTTAGACCCTTTAGGGTAAGCTTCTTCTTTTTTCATATACAATATATTATGGGTTTATAAATCTATGTTCTTTAATTTGTTTTTTAAAGGGTCAAATTACTTTAATGTCCTTTCAAGTTGTTACTTAACTTTAAATTGCAAAAAATCTCAATTAAGTGACTAATTTGATTTAATTGGCTCTTCACACTCATGTCTTCGACTCGGTTGAGATTTTTGCCTATTGAATGAATTTGGCCACTTGGAACTCAATTGAAAATTTTAAAACTTAAAAGGTGAAATGTTTGCAACTTAAAGAAGTAATTTGAAATTGAGTGAAAACTTGAAGGAGACTTTGCAATTCAGCCTTTTTTTTAAAGTGTATATTAGGATTTCATTGGGGGGGGGGGGAGGGAGTACAGCATAGCAGACTTGGTAGTGTGCTAATTTTTTCTTCACTCATCTTTCTTTTCTTTCAAAGGAATATCCATCCTAGTAGAGAGAGATGGAAAAACTGTCCCGGCTGAGCCACCTTTTCGTGACGGTGTTTTTATACAGCTTCTCCACATACATGGGGATTCCGGCCATTACTGATATTACCATGTCGGCAATTTGTCCCGGAAAAGATGAGTGTTCCTTGGCCATTTACATCTCTGGAGTTCTGCAAGCGGTATCTTCTCTAGCCCATTAAACCTTAATTTAATTATGTTAATGATCATATATATATATATATATATATATATATATATTATCAATTGGAAATTAAGGTGGTCATAATTAATAAACACCGCTTACTGCATGCCTACTTAATTAGTACATGCATGAAGAAGTAATTAATTAATAAGCATAATTCTCAAGTTTATCACATCTCCATTACATACTTAATTAGTGCTAGCACAAAGAGAACAAAAAAAAACACTGCACACAAGACATAAAATCACGGGTTTGATTAATTATTTTTTATTATTTAAGTTGGATAAAATTTAAACCCATATTTTAAGGGAGAAATATAGGAGGTTATCCATTTTTCAATCCACTTTATTATATCTCACTTGCTTTGTAAATTGTCATGGAATACATTCTGTCTCTAAATTATCTACAAATTTGTGGGCCGAGAGGGAGTATGGAATGAGCTATTTTGTTATTGGCATGATTTGTGCATTTTTGTTTTGTTAGTGGTTAACTTCAACTAGATTAATCTCGACCGTTCATGTCATGTATTGGGTCCAACTGGATTAATCTCAGCAGTCCATGGCATATATTTCTGTTGTTGATAATTAAATTACTTTTTTAACCTCAAGAAAATATTAAATGTTTTACATATGGTATGGACATGTTTTTCATATATATAACAAAAATTACGTTGAATGAATTTTCATTTAATTAATGATATCTTAACTTGGTGATTAAGTGATGCAATTGTAAACAAACATGCACACTTGTTCTTACTAATTATTTTTATTTTATTTTTTTAAATTTAAAAGAAAAATAAATAAATATCATAAATCTAAAATTCTAGAGAGAGAATTTAAAAAATTTAGAGTGTGTATAAATTTTTTAGTGAGATGAATAATGTATAAAACATTAGAGATAGAAGATGAAGAAATATAGAAATTAAATATCATAAATAATTTATTTAATTAGACCATCATAATGATAAATTTAAAATATAATACCAAGATTGAAGTTTCATATAATTCTTAACAAGTGCATGTAGTTAAATCTGTGAGGTTGCTAACTATTGGGATAATAAAGTGCAGATTACAGGGTTGGGAACATTAGTGATGATGCCTCTGATAGGGAATCTCTCGGACACTTATGGCAGGAAAGTCATGCTCACTGTTCCAATGCTTCTCTCAATATTTCCCCTAGGTACGTACGTACGTAACTATTGATATATCCTCTGTTTTAATTATATTTTTAAATATTCAACGACACAATTAAATGTTTTGACGGTGGTGGTGTCAATGTATAGATTATATAGATGTGTAGTCAGGGTCAGTTTTTTGATGGTGGACATGTCAATGTATGTTTCTTAATGGTGGCCGAGCCCCTGTCCCAACAATTTCCAAATATTAGCTCAGTCATTATATATGTATACAAAAGTGGACGTAGAAATAAGTGGATTCAGGCATGCATTCAAACACTTAGAAAAAAGAATTAAAAGAGGAAAAGAAGGAACAACAAAGCATTCAATACATCACCTTTTCCTTTTCTACTACTCTAATTCTTATTCCTTTTTCTTTTCTTTTTTCCTTGTTGAGGTACTAATTTGTTTTCAGCACTATTTTTTTTTGTTGAGAACATCTAACCTATATATTCTCGTTGAAATCACATCTTGACTTAAAAGATTAAATTATTAGATCTGAGGTCTGTTAGAACAATATTATATATCCTTAATATTTCATCTTATGTTGCCTCTCTAATTAACCATCTTGACTAGGCATTAGTCATATTCAAAGGAGAGGAGAGGGGAGGGGAGGGGAGGGGAGGGGAGGGGACTATTACATTCACATTATTTTTTAATATTTTCGCATGTGGGATGCTTCTTTTAACCAAATCAATATTAATATTTGCGGAAATATCAATTCCACAATATTTTTTAATTTTTTTTGTATGCGAGACTTATTTTTTAACGAAAATATCAAAAAATATTGTGGAAGTATCAGTTTCTGTTTTTTGTGTAACAAAGAGAGTGAGATTTTTAATTTTGATTTAAATTCTAAACAAAACACAAGGATTTATTTTGCTAGTGATGATAAATTCTGGTTACGGTGTTGCAGTCATATTGGCTTACAGCAGGACCAAGTATTTTGTCTATGCCTACTTCGCGCTCAAGACTCTCACTTCCATGGTGTGTGAAGGAAGTGTCTTCTGCCTTGCGCTTGCTTATGTGGTAAACTTTGTTGTTATCCTTTTGATTGCTTTTGGGCATATAACATCAATAATCACACCATAATTACATCCAAAAAAAGGTGACCCCATAATTTTAAAGGATGTCAAGGGTAATGAAAAATTTAATGTCTCAACTTTGGATAGTAAATGAGTATGTTAATATTAGTAGGATCCGATTATCATAAAGTTAATTTTATATCGTATGATATTTGGTCCACCGATATAACTCGTCTCATGGGTATCTATGAGATTGAGGGTTCGATCTTTGGTGGCAGCAAGGGGATGTGTGTGTATGTCGATGTAGAAAAAAAAAGTTAACTTTATGGTAAGTTGGTCAATTGACCAATACAATGCTGACACAAAAATTACCTCTTACTTGCGTGTTGATACTATATTGATCAATTAATTAAAATTAACCCATAATAGTATATACACTTGCAATTATTTAATATAACACACCATCATATTTTCTCCCGGGGAAGAAGGTATGATAGGGGTAAGGCTACCCTAAATTTATACTCTTTAACATTACTCGAATTTCATATTTGAGATATTGCAAATTATATTCTTAATTAGTAACACTCCTTTTGTTTCAAAATAAAAGTTTTATTTTTTTTTCATTTTTAAAATAAAGCTTTTTTTTTTTCTTATTGATAAAATATAAAATAACACAATATCTTTAACTTTATTTATATGTCATTCATAAGTAAATTACTTAATATATTAAATAATAAATATGTAGCAAAAATATATCCTTATATTTGTAAATCTTGCAAACGCTTTTCTTTCTTTTTGGTGGGACTGGGTTGAGTATTTCTTTACAAAATAATTGGTTATACATTTAGAATTTCAAGTTTATATTTGAATAATCTATAGTTATTAGATTAATTACATCATTAATTCTTATAATAAAATAAATTATAAAAAAATATATATAACACTAATTACTACTTAATATAGTTCTACTATCAAACATCAACTGGCTCGTCGGAGTATACATCTACAAATCTGACGAATTTATAAGCAATTTATGAGAATTGAATTTGGAGTTACAGGCTGATAATATATCAGAAAAGCGAAGGGCATCAGCTTTTGGGATATTATCAGGCGTTGCATCATGTGCGTTTGTATGCGGAAATCTCGCTACTCGCTTCATCTCTGTTTCATCCACTTTCCAGGTTCAATTCTCTCTCCTACTTCTCTATCTCACTCTATATATATATGTATATAATCTGCATATATATATATATATATATATTTGATGTGTGTTCTAAGTGATTTGATGAATTAGGTTGCTGCGGCAGGGGCGGTGATTGCAGTAGTATACATGAGAATTTTCTTGCCGGAGTCAATTGCAGGTGTCGGAATTTCTGGGAAGGAAACAGAGAATGAAGCTCTTTTGGAAAAGGGTTCCTCAGAAAATCCCCAATTCTTCAAGACAACGCCTTCTTTTAGTGATACTGTCTACTTGTTAAGGAGTAGGTGCGTTTCTCTCATGTTAATTAGAGTATTAACATGTTAGAGAATAACAACGTTCAGGAATCCATAGCAAAAAAAAATGAAAAGAAAAACAATAATGTTATTATCACGTAGAAGTATCATATACTGCATGGATGGATCCGGTTACTATGAAGTTTATTTTTTCGTAAGTTGGTTAATTGTTCAATAGAATGCTAACATATATAGTCTCGCCTGCGTGTCAGCACTATATGTGTAAGTTGTTTGTCACCTTGCTTGTAATTCTTCCTCTTGAATGATGATATCAGTTAGGTATTGGACTGATGTTTGAATAATTCTGCAGCTCGACATTCACACAAGCTGCTATTGTTGCATTTTTTGGCAGTCTTGCGGACGTTGGCCTTTATGCATCGCTATTGGTACTTTTTTGCTCCAGATATATTATTGCAGTAACTACTAACTAGTATGACCGAATTGGATGTCTCAGTATTACAATAGATGAAAAACACTTCCATTTGCTGGCATTTTAGTATGGTGAAAGGTCCTTATGGTCAAAAATTTTCCATAGCTTAATTAAGAACTATGAAAGACTATAGATAAATAATCTGCATTTAGTGTTTAATAGACCGCTTTGATGACTCCTGTCCTCTGATTTATGATTTGGCTCCTTTACGGATATCTTTATGAAGTTTAGTGTTTATGAAAACTAAATAATCTGCATTTAGTGTTTAATCACCATTTAGTGTTTATGAAAACTGGTCTTTACAAAATTTTCAATTGGGATTTGAAAAGATACTTGGTAAAAGCATTCAATTGAAGTTCTCCTTTATGTATAAGTATGTAAATTAAAAATTTCCTATCAATAGGATTAAAATTTATTTTGTATTCTTGTTCTTCAGAAAAATACTTGAAAATAACCTATGAATTCTATCTTCCTGTGCAGTACTATTTAAAAGCTCAATTTCACTATAACAAAGACCAGTTTGCTGATTTAATGGTGATTAATGGGATTGCTGGGAGCACCTCACAGGTGTGGCTTACACAGATCTTGTTTTCATTATAAGCATTTTCCTTAATATTTCTGTATGGTTTTCAACTCTTGCAGCTTCTTTTCAATCCCATTTGGCCTTTGTTCAGCTTTGTTTTATTCATTCTTCTTACACATCGATTGTTGATATGGATCTGAATTCCTGCAGATGCTTCTCATGCCTCTAGTGGCTCCTCATATAAAAGAGGAAAAGATGCTTGCAATAGGGCTCTTTTTCAGCTGTGCACATGTAAGCAACGTGTTTAATGTTAACTACATTTAAGTTTCTTCTGTATTAGACCGGCTTCTAAATGCTAATGAGCTAATACAAATCCACTGATTGATAATGCACACTCTTTGATATTCATATAATCTGTCATTAGACGATGTATTTGAAGCTTCATTGATTGATCCATGGTCTTCAATGCAGATGTTGCTTTACAGCATTGCGTGGTCCTCTTGGGTACTTCCTTTTCTCGCTTACCTAGTTTTCCTAATTTACAACTTGTTTATACTTAACTACTTCATGTTTTGTCTAAGTTCCACTAACAATTTCAAACACAATAGGTTCCTTATATGGCTGCCATGCTCTCGGCTTTGGCTGTTTTTGCAGGACCATGTGTGAGTTCTTTGTACCTGGCTTAGTGCCTTTTTATTATTACCTTAGCCGTATATTTTTAATTTGAGGTATTCATATGTTCAGATACGGAGCATTGTATCCAAGCAAGTTGGGCCAAGCGAGCAAGTAATTTTCTTACTGAATATCTAGTCTAGTTGATTTTAATGGCATGTGGAGTGTAATGCTATATATGAACAGTACGTATTTCAATTATTCCATACTCAAGAGGAGATTGGTAAAAATAAACTTATTCAATATTTTTTCCCCATTCTATTGCTTGGGTCCCATTGAACTGGTAGTACTAGTATATACATGACCTAGCTGCAAAATAACACCAGGGATTATGTCAATTCATAAGCATCTGCCCACCTTCTTCACTTGTGCTCCATTTACTGTGTTGCTCTTTTGTTTTCTTGACTTGTTTGTTATTCCCTCTTTTCAGGGAAAGGCTCAAGGGTGTATTACGGGCATATGTTCTGTCGCCAATGTTGTTTCTCCCTTGGCCTTTAGTCCTTTAGCAGGTAAGTGCAGTTTTGATTTAAATTCTGTTAGTCCTGAAAATCACTTAAAACTAATAAAAAAAATTCCTGTGTTCCAGCTTTGTTCCTCTCTGAAAGTGCACCATTTCATTTCCCTGGTTTCAGTCTTATGTGCGCTAGCTTGGTCATGGTAAGATCTCTTTCGGAGCCTATCTTTTTTTCTCCCCCCTCTTTTTTCTTCCTTGACCATTCTTAAGTGAGGTACATATGCTTGTGCAGATGATAGCCTTCATTCAAAGCATCATGATAAGGGAGGCTTCTCTTGCTCCAACTGGCGGAGCCAGTAGTTCAGACACTGCGGAGCCTTTAGTTTAGCTAAAAGGGTCTTATGATTGTAACATGTAAACAGAAGCATATGCCCCTCTTATTTCATGCTTGCCACCATTGTAGTAACATAAGAAATATCAGAAACAGCTAGATTTTGAACTTGGAATACAGAAGTATTTAATCTGGTGGAGGTGAGGCTCCGTTCTTGCTAAAATTGTGTCATGCAGCCGTGAACAAGTAGGATGACGGTGAATCCCTGCTTCCTATGCTCAATGTTAGTTTAACAGGCCTGTATTTATATTTTATCATTATAATATAATTGCTTAAAAAATTCCTTGCGAAAGAAGAGAAATAGAATGTTGTGGGGATAGAAAGATTGTTTTGGTGTAGATTGATGAACTGCCTTCCTTTTGGCCTTATTAGCAATAGCTTGTAGATCTCGTTGCTTCTGGCAACAGTTGCAGCATGCATGTGGAGTAGTTGTTTTTCATCATAAATTAATGTGATAAGATATAATAAATTAATGATGATTCTTAATTTTTACATATTCATTTAAGAATATATAACGGGACTCAAAAGTCAAAACTACATTAAAACTAATTAAAAATGTAATTTTGGGATACCAAATAGGAATATCTAATTTTTATGAATAAAGATTTAATTTTTTCTAAATATTATTTTGAATAATAAATATGGTGATATGTGCAAATTTTACAAAGTAAACAAGTTGTCATAAATTATTGATTGGTGTTACAAGAATAAAATATTGATGATGTACTTTTAAATCATAGAATATAGTAGACATTATACTCTACTTGACTCTTATAATGAATTGTTATTTATGTTGTAGTTGTTGATCTAAAACTTGTTGTCTATTGTATTTTATCACATTTTTCGCTGTTGAGGACTAAAAATAAATTGTTCTACATTATCTTAGTCATAATATTATTTAATGGGATAGTTGAACTCACACTTTTCTTTTATTGTCCTGTTCAGGAAATGAGAATATAGCTGGAACTAGTCGGAGAATAGAGTGATGGTCCAATATGTTTACTATAGTAAATCTCACTACTCTATAAAATAGTGTGACAATAATTATAATGAGAACTTTATTTGAGTTTGAATATTGTCTACGAGACAATATTTGTATTGAAACTCACCGCTTGTATTTTACACGACAATTAATAATTATAAATAGAAAGTTTGTATTTGGATTCTGTATCATGTAGTTGACGAAATAAATTGTGTAAACCTATTTTAGGGGCGTCACATGATAAGTTGTTTGTTCAATTACAAATTACAACCAACAATATATGCAAGGTTTATCAAAAGGTAATTTATTTATATTTGCCAAATATGTGCCCCCGTTGTATTTGAAGACAATATGTCAAAATTTAGGGTTCGTTTGATAATTGTTTTTACTTTAACTTTTTTAAAATCATAAGCAACCAATATTGTTTGGTAATTATTATTTTTGAAAAAAAGCAATGGAAGTAAAATCAATTTCAATTTTGGCAACACAATGAGCCATTTCAAGCTAATGAAGTTTATGCATCAAATTTTGTTAGCAATAAAATTTTAAACTGTGCCTTTTTATAAATTAAAAAATTAACACATATTACTATCAAATAACGTTATTTGATTTTTATTTTCACTAATGAAAGTAAGTAAAATCAGAAACATATAAAAATATAAATAGAAAATAAAAATAATTACCAAACGAAACCTTAAACTTATTTCATTAGATTTTATAAAGTGCAGTGCATTAGCAAATCTTAAAATTATCTAAATAAAACTTTATAGAAGTCAAATTTTGCCTAAATGGAGTAATAAATTAGACAATTTGACTGGCATTGGCGTTAAGAATGAATAGAAACCAATATCTTATCTGGCGCTGAAAGACGGTTGGCTTTATCACTTCACAACTAACAGACGTTGGAATAACGGGCACCCCCCTCTTCGACCCCACGCCGCTCCGTCAGTTACCATTAAGTCACTCCATACTCCAGCTTTTATAGACCGACTTCTCACCAGTAACAGTAGCATCCATTGGTCCACGTGTACGCACATTTCTCGTCCACGAAACACCTTCATTACCTCGTCACCTCCTGCCAGCGCTTTTTCCCATACCAGACACCACCACCTTCAATTTCACGCCGCTGTTTGGCTAGCGGCGGAGAAGCCGACGTCGTTCCGCTTCCCGCCACAGGTTCCTCCGCCATTAGCCAGAAAAAACTTCCTCATTTTTCTCTCTCCTCTTCAATCTAATGAGTTTCGTTCTGTAAACGAATTATATATATATTTATATTTGGAAGCTTCCATCAATGGCGGATGATAGCTCAGATTCTTCTTCAGACGTTACCGTTTATCTTCATGGAGATCTTGATCTTAAAATTATCGAAGCTCGTTGCTTGCCGAATATGGACTTAGTCTCCGAGCACCTCCGTCGATGTTTCACGGCCTTTGACGTCTTCCGGAACCCGTTCTCCTCTCGTAAAACCCACCGCCACCGGAAAATCATCACCAGCGATCCCTACGTCACCGTCTGCCTTGGCGAAGCCACGGTGGCTCGCACGCGCGTGATCTCCAACAGTCAGCATCCGAAATGGAACGAGCATTTCAAAATTCCCCTGGCTCATCCGGTATCGCATGTGGATTTCGTCGTCAAGGATAACGACACGTTCGGCGCTGACTTCATTGGAGTCGCCGTCGTATCGGCTCAGAGAATTAATTCAGGCGAGCTCATTGATGACTGGTTTCCCATAATCGGCTCATTCGGTAAGCCGCCGAAGCCGAGGGCAGCC